>JAWWMW010090046.1:0-11867 GCA_035048345.1 Echeveria elegans
AAAAATAGGCCAAGTTCGCGTCCACGTGTTTGCTTATCTTATTTTTTACATTAAAAAAAATAGAATTAATTTTTAAATATTTTTAAAAAAACAAAATAAAATTAGCGACCACATGATCACTAATGTTGATTTTTTAAAATATTTTAAAAAAATTATAATTAATTCTCAAATATTTTTAAAAAAATCAGAATTAAATTAACGACATCGTGGTCGCTATTGTTTTTTTATTTAAAAAATTAGAATTAAATTAGCGATCATGTGGTCGTGTCACCCGTGTCCACACAATCATGGCCACGAACCGTGGTCGTGTCACCCTTGTCCGCACAATCGACACGGGCAACACGGGCAGATTCTGCCTTCCTATTTGCACTACAATTATTCTATTTCCATCTACTATTTCGGTCTCTTTAGCCTTCGAATTTGGATTTTGTATAAACTGAAAAGTTGTAGATTCTTGAATCATATTAATAACAAGCTATCATTCACCTCAATCGGACACTCGAGCTGTATTTGACAAGATTTCCAAGGGGAAAAGGTCTAGTTGTCCAGTTTTGGAGGTATTTCCTTGTTTTACTTCCAATGAACACTAAAATCTCTATTGATAATAAATAACCTAAAACCATGAATAGAGGAGTACTATTATAATTTCCGAAAACTACTATAATTCATAAGTTAAATTCAGAAATAATTTTTAGTTACTTAATAAAATCAGAATTAAACTAAGGACCGCGTGTCGCGAATATTTATTCTTTAAAAACATTTTAAAAAATAGAATTAAATTAGCGATCATGTAGTCGCTAATATTTATTTATTTTTAAAATAGTATTAAACTAGCAACCACGTGGTTGCTAATGTTTATTTTAAAAAAAATTGAATTGAATTAACGACCGTGTGGTCGCTATTGTTTATTTTTTTAATATTTTTAAAAAAATAGAATTAATTTTCAAATATTTTTGAAAAATCAGAATTAAATTAACGACCACGTGGTCGCTAGTGTTTATTTAAAAAAATAATAAAATTAAATTGGCGATCACGTGATCGCTAATGTTTATTTTTTAAAAATTAGAATTAAATTAGCTACCACATGGACGCTAATTTTCGACATAAAAGGTGCCAAGTTAAAAATTAGCGACTACATGAAAGCTAATTTTGACATAAAAGGCGTCAAGTTGAAAATTAGCGTCCATGTGATCGTTAACTTTCGACATAAATCGCTAAAACATTAATTCACATCACTTATATATAGCAATTTCAACTCTCTCCATCATTCCATAAGCTTACAAAATGATTTCATCAACTTAGCACTCCCGCCCCATTCCCTATTTTCTCCTCATCACCATCACATCCTTCCTCAAATTTTTACTTAACTATTTTATTATTTTAAATTATTTAATTATTTATTTTTTTATATTTTTAGTAAAATCATTAAGGTTATTGATGAAGAATTTTCAATTGCTTAATATTTATATTAAATTAATTTTTTTAAAAATTTCAAAGAAAGTTGACTCTATTATTCATATTCGAAATATTTTTTAAAAATTAAAAAAATTAAACATTTTGTTATTCTAAGTAATTTAAAAAGAAATATAAATAAAATTAGCGACCACGTGGTCGCTAATTGTATTTCCAAAAAAAATTTAAAAAACAAAATAAAAATTTTATATTTGAAATATTTCAAAACAAATTATAAATAAAATTAGCAACCACGTGGACGCTATCTTTTTTTAAATTTAAAATTAAATATTTTTATTTAAATATTTTTAAAAAAAGTTATAAATAAAGTTAGCATCCAGTGCTTTAGCGTCAATTTTGTGGACGCAAATTCGTCAATTTCTTGTAGTGAAAGGAATATTAAGATTAAGAGTTGAGAAAGAGCAATTAATGACTCGTCATTCTGAGGACATATAAAGAGTTAGAGCCCACTATAAAAAGACTCTAACGCTAGGGTTTCAAGAGAGCATCACACGAGGATACACGCACAATTCGACACACGTGTACATAGAGACTGCCGACTCTAAGGGAGAGAGCGACGAAACCCTACTCGAGCGAAGTGACAGAGGAGACTCAAGTCGATCGAAAAGAGCACTACGATCCCTCGACATTGAGGATTCTCTAAACTCTTCTCTACTCAGTTTTAACTTTTATTTTTATTCAAATATGTATTATTTCTCACTCTCAATGAGTGGATAGTAACCTAGATGCATGGGTCTAATGGATCCATTGGTACTCATGAATGATTAAATGTATTTTACATATATTTCTATAAATGATTTTGGGTTAAAAGAAATGTATTTAGCTTTTGCATGTGCCATGCATATTAGGTGTTTAACGAAATGTCTAATATAATTGTTTGAGTAGTGTCATCATTGGGAAAAATGATTGTAAACTAAGGATAACTCTCATTGCATAAGTACTTTAAGTCGGGGATTAATTTAGAAAGATGAACTAATGCTAGGGATGTGCCGAGAAGGACAAAACTAGTATTTTATGAAGTATAGAAATACATTAAAAATAAGTCTTTCAATTAAAATAGTTCATCCACTATGTTCTTGCTTTCACTCACGATTGCCGAATGCAGTGGCGGAGCCAGAAAATAATATGAGGGGGGCCGGGGCCGGGGCCGGATACATTTTGTTAGTGACGGTGCAACAGAGTCCCAAAACCAGCATCAATGACAGACTACGATAAGAAATCATAAGCATCATCATTTATCATCTCAAGTTAAGCTTCTAGGGTAAAGATCCATTGGACATTAAATAACTATGAACTAGACAGTGCAGTAATGACAAGAACTTCCATGAGAAACTAATTTGTGAGCCATATGAAGTTGCTGTAATGCACCTCGATCTGCTCCTTGTTCCCAGCAAAAACTGAACTTTCTGAATCTGAACCCAACACATAAGCAAATGCGGACAAAGGCAAAAAGCTTCATCATGGTAGGGCTGAAAATGAATCTCAACAAATAGAGAATTAGTACTAAGCTAAATCTAACTTACCATTAAATGAGAGGATTACTGCTAGCACTTCGCTGCTCCGCCATGTGCCAAGGAAAAACCCGTACTATGATAAAGAAAGAAAGATCAGCAATGTTAATAGGTATAGATTGATATGTCATTACATATGTAATAAACCAATTCGTAGTCGGAGGATCATATCATTAGCAAAGTCGAAAATAAAAAGCAAAACAGGGGTTAAAGACAAGACAACTTGAAATTGTGAAGAGTAAACAGGCATACCGTTCTGACAACCAACTAGTAGGACCATACGATATATAAAACTAGTACTAATTTAGAATTGCAAAGTGGAAACGAAAAATAAACTGGATAGCATAGTTAGCCTTACATGTTGCTCACATTAGCTCAGGTGGCTCTGACCCGGCAGAAGCGAGACAGCTGTTTTCTTCACCAAGTATTCTGGCCCTAATTCCAACGAGCAGTGGCTTTCTAGCCTCAATTCGCAGTTCGCACGCAATCACACTACCAGAAATCAGTTATAAATAGATATATAGGGTTTCGATATCTACCAAACTTGAGGGCTGCGGAGTGCGGACGATTGCGAGTTGCGACGGACGACTGCCTGAATGAAACTTGAGGGGCATATTGGATCGAGAGAGGGCAGTTGAAGGAATGACTGCGGAATGGAACTAGGGGGGAGGGCAGAACGGCTGTGGATGGCGAACGGCTGCGGGTGATTTTTTTTTTTTAAATTCCAGGGGGGGCCGAAGCCTACCCTCGGCCTCACCTCCCTCCGCCACTAACCGAATGTCGCTTTAGCACTCACCTACGTACTTAAAGCATAGCTACCGTAATTAATGTCAATTCTACATTAATCCAATTAATCACCTCAAGTCATTGCTAGTGTTGGTTCCTAACATATGCAGTTCATGCAATTAGGCATCTCATTCAATGCTAACTAATATACATGACTAATTAAGAACCTGTAGTATTGAATAAAATTCATATAACAATTATCAGAAATTCATTCTTTGCATGAAAATAGTTGGATACAACACAGGATCCGCAGGATCCTGGAATAAGAATGTTACTCACTACTCATTGTAATACGATACGAGAATAATGAATTAAAAAAACTAGAGTGAAGAAACCGATTTTAGCTTGAAGTTGTTCTTCTTCGTCTTCGTCTTCGCGTTGCCTCCAAATCTCCTCCCAAAGACTCCAACGTCGTCCCCCAAAAACTCTAATTTTTGTCCCCCTTAGGGTTTTCTTCTTATCTTTTATTTATACTCTCTATTTATGGGACAGGTTTTGGGCCAGGCACTTTGGTCGTGTTGCCTATGTCATTCATGGTCGACACGGGCAGATGAATGCTTTGGCCACAAACCGTGGTCGTGTCACCCATGTCCGCACAATCGACACGGGCAACACAGGCAGATTCTGCCTTCCTGATTGCACTATGCAACTATTCTGTTTCTGTCTGCTATTTCGGTCCCTTAAGCCTTCGAATTTGGATTTTGTGTAAACTGAAAAGTTGTAGATTCTTGAAACATATTTCTAACAAGTTATCATTCACCACAATCGGACACTCGAGCTGTATTTGGCAAGATTTCCAAGGCGAAAAGGTCAAGTTGTCCAGTTTTGGAGTTATTTCCTCGTTTTACTTCCAATGGATACTAAAATCTCTATTTGATGATAAATAACCTGAAACCATGAATAGAGGAGTAAAATAACAACAAATATTCGGGAAACTACTAGAATTCATGAGTTATTATTGAGCGAATAATAAGTCAGGAAGTTGACTTGTCAGTAACCGTATCAAGACGACCGTTGACAATAGAATGCAGCAGAAAGACAGTAGAAATACACAAGACTTTTTGTCTCAAATCTTGAAATCTAAAGAGTCAGAAACGACAAATAAGAGGTTCTTCACCAGAGACTATATTGGTGCACTTGCTTTTGAACACCTTATTGCTGGGTCCACTTCGACAGCTGAAACACTCGCATGCATTGTTTATCTAGTTACCTAGGTTGCACGGAAACATCACTTTGGGTGGCGTACCAGTGCCGAAAATGTTCCGAAACGTCGGAACACAACGGAACGCAGACGAATCGCCGGATAAACGTCGTCGGTCCAGAAATCTGCTCCACCCACACGACGCCAAACGCCTCACCAAACCTCACCCGCACGCCGCACGTCGCCAGTCACCGCTCGCACAAAGCCACCAAGAGTGATGGGGCGGGACAGATCTTATGATGATAATTGTGATGGTTGGAGATACGGACCACGATAGGATCGGAGAGGCGCGGATTATGTGGGATACGAAGATCGAATGTTAATAGATGCGAGCGAGCGAGTGTAGATGTGAGCGAGTGGAATTGGAGATTGGTCGTCGACACAGTAGGTCAAAATTGGGCCTTTGTTGATATCTTTGGGCAGTATCTAATACGAAATGCTGTAATATTTATTTAATAATATTATTGTGTGGAATTTGAGATTTGAGATGTATCGCGTCCAAATTTCTCCGTTTTTTACTATGCCTATTAGAGTGGGATTGTCATCTGCCTTTTTGAAAATCTAACTAAATTCCTCTCCTGCATTAAGCACAAATTTTATTTAGTATTAAAAAAATTCATATATTCAAAACTATTAAAAATATATAATTATAAATAGTTGTTTCTTGCCGTCCACTTTATATATTTTTTCACTTTACCGTTCTCCCGTTTCTTGCCGTTTCCGTTTCCCGTACCCGTCCCCATTTCCGTGCAACCTAGCTAGTTACCGGTGACCCTGCAGTTGAAAAGAAGTTACTTGAAGAGATTGATGCATTTGGTCCGATTGACAAAGTGCCGAAATCAGATGATCTTCAGAATAAATTTCCATATCTTGATTTAGTAAGCATTGTTTTCCTTTATAAGTAAAAGTCAGTAAGCCTGCCAACCCGAAGTAAAAGTAACTAACTGGAAAAATATTCAACATTCACAACTCTCATCTCAGGTGGTGAAAGAGGCAGGAAAAGATGTGCACATAAGAGGATACTTCATTCCCAAGGTAAATATCTGCATTTACTCACTCACGCTGTGTAGTTGTTATCTTGCGAATAATTTCAGACTGCTGCGATGTAACAATGCATTCCACTGCATCCCTCAAACATATATGTATGCATGCAGCATATGCCTGGCAGCATTTTCTTAAAATTTCATACTGGCTTGGTTTGGCGTGCAGGCCACTTGGGTTTGGCTTGCATTAGGCCCTTAGGCCAGAAATTTTCTTTGCAAGAGTTTAAGCTCTCATTGATCCCCTTGTATCGACGTTACGTGCTTGCGAGGGATGGACCAATTGAGTTCCATTGCGGCCTCGTCCTCACTTTCAACAAGGAACTGAAATTTGAGGTCACTAAAAGATCTTCTTTGCCGATTAAGAGCGATCTATAATAATGTGTAGATGATGGCGGATGTTGCCATTACCCATGCATGGTGTTGTTCAACTGTATGTTGTGGTACACCTTGCCTTCTTCACTGTTGGTAATTGAGTGCTGTTTTCCCAGTTGAGTTGGGTTGCTTGCTCAATTGGGCTTTTACACAAGCAGGCAAATACCGTTGATTCTGGCCCAATGGAGAGACCCAAACAACTAAGTGCGTCTCTCATTGTAGCATCATCAATCTGTTGGTCTGCCACAAAATTAAAAAAGCAAGTCATTGTTGCAGCTGTAAATGCTTGCAGACGTATGAAGTGACGTTTTTAATTACTACTACTACTACTACTCAACTAAGGAGAAGATAAGATCCTGCTGACTTTGCCTCCGTATCCGTCCAATCATATACTCCACTCCACCTCAAAAACACCTTCCTGCACTGCAATGCCTGCTGATACTCCATTAAATACTACAACAACAAAAACTAGTCAAAAAAATTGGTGACATAAAAACGAATCTCTTTTAATCCGGATACATCCTGATAGAGGCACAATTCGCAGTATGCACACGTGCTAGATTCCTATTTATACTGATTTTGGACTCGGTCTAAAAGGAGTTCAAATAACTTTTATGTTTACCAATATTTTCTTCCATAAATCTCGTATTCATTGAAGGCAACTTGATTATTGTGAGTTGCCAAGAAAAGGAAGAAAAAAGAACCCATCAACTTGCTTAATAGATTTAGTGTTCAAATACAATAACAATTTTAACATACCCTAAGAAGCCACATGGTGCTATGGGGGAGCTCATGCCGTTTTCCCAATGGTCCAGAGGCACTACTTAATTAACGGCCACCTACCTAGCTGGAGATGATAATGTTGGAATAATCAGCACGATGTATGGTGTTGTCTGATGTCTAGACCTGTTGTATATCAATCTATCTTGATCTAAGTTACTATATTATCAGATTAATTCCTAAGAATACACCTAGCACAAATTTGAATTTCTAACTATCAAGAACTGAAATGAAAGTTCAGAAAAGAAGAGGCGACACACTGGATTTTACGTGATTCCTCAAGATTTTATTAAAGATACATCGTCGTAATCCATGGTGAGCTCCACAAGCTCCAAATGCACTGTCAGTTGCGGACAACACCACAGAAGAAGTACCATTCCTTACAAAGTCGATGAGCACCTTCTACTCACGCTATACACCTCACTTTGAACGATTACAACAAATTTCAACACATGAGCATTTCTTATGTTACTAATCAGAAATCAACAAAGGAAACCTGCTCTATGCACTCAAGACTACTCCTATTACAACTCTCAAACACATGTACACTCTGTAGGGATCGGATCTAGCTTCGTCGGCGTGGAGATAATGAAACCCTAAATCTCCTCAAATGTGTATTTCAACGTCGAAATGCTTCTTTCTTTGCTCGCATAGGATCATATATAGGAATCATTTCCACCGCAGGATCTCACCGCAATCGGACAAACATAAATGCACATTCTCACACGCGAATCGTGTAACACTGTGAGACAGCTAGTTGCTGACTCAAACTTTGTCTGGGCTGGGTTGGATCAAACGGGTTGCATTCACTTCAACTGTCCCCTTGAATCTAAACCTTGAACCACCTTGAGTTCATCTGAGAAAATCTGTCTTCATGAGAAACAAACAATGCCAATGGAACAAGTTTCATAGCTCATGTTGCCTCTGGTATTCTAAGACACAAATTAGCTAGGTTCACCCCCTCAGCAAAATGAAATTTCTAAGAGGATGAATATGACTCTCTTAAAGAAAGTAAAAGCCCTCATGTTCGCTCCAGGGTTACCTAAGGGATTTTGGGGAGAATCCTTAGCTACAACCACCTATTTAGTAAATATATGCCTACTCGAACTTTAGATTCAAGTCACCCCTAGAAGTCTGGAGTTCCAAAAAACCTAGCCTCAGTCATCTTAGAATTTTTTTATGCTGCATATGCTGACACCATAGAAAGCTAGTTAGATCCTAAAGTTGTTAAGCGTGTATTCATAGGGTATGCTACTCAGGAATGAACTAAAAGGTATAGGGTATGAGAGTATAATAGCAGTGGAATGAAAATAATCACCATTAGAGATGTGACTTTTAATGAAAAAGAAATTCCCCATAGGAAATTAAGTACTAAACCATGATACTAGCCAAAGCCAGCAAGCCTCTGAGCATAGTACCATGAATATAGAAAACACCTTAGAACCTCAGTTAAATCCTGTTGAGATAGGAATTGACATTCAGCCTCCTGATCAGGGCTTACATAATTGAAATTCAGTTGGAGGTGTTGAGGATCAAAGGGGCAAATTGGTCAAAATCAGGAAGAAGCTCCTCAAGGGTCTGAACAGCTGGAAATATCAACTAGTCAAGCCTTAGAAAATTATCAGCTTGCGAGAGATAAGGAGAGAAGAGAACCTAAACCAAATCCTAGGTTCTTATCCTTTGCAGAGTTAGTATTTTCTGCTCTTGTAGTTGATAAGGAAGTGGTATAATCTGAACCTTTTAGTTATAATAAAGTCGTAAGTTCCAGAGATAGTATGATGTGGATTCATGCTATGGATGAAGAAATAAGGTCTCTTAACAAATAAGACATGGATCTTAATTCCCTAAACCTAATAACAAAAAATCAGTGTGCAAGTGGATCTTTAATGTTAAAGAATGGTGACTAAAGATGATCCTCCTAGATTCAAAGCTAGCTTATTAGCTAAAGGATTCATACATAAGGTATAAATTATACTGAAATTTTTTCTCATGTTGTGAAGTTTAAGACTATTAGGATCATGTTATCTATTGTTGTTTGTTCTGATTTAGAAATTGAGCAATTAGATGTTAATTTTGTATTTTCGAGGTGACATATGAATGAGTTGATATATATGAATCAACCTGAAGGATATGTAGATACTAAGTATCATGATCATGTTTGTTTTCTTAAAAAATCTCGGTATGGGTTAAAGCAAAGTCCTAGTTAGACAATGGTACCTTAAGTTTGATGTATTAAAGCTTGGTTTTAAGAAGAGTGAATATGATAGTTGTTTTTACTTTCAAAATATGGATGATTTTTCTATCATCATGTTGTTATACGTAGATGATATTCTATTAATTAGCAAACCTACAAGTGTGATATCTAAGTTAAAGGATTTTAAAAAAATTATTTGATATGAAAGACTTAGGACAAGTTAAGAAAAATACTTGGCATGATTATTGATAGAGACATGAAATGACTTCAGTTGAAAGTTCATCAGAGAGGATACTTAGAGAATAAATTTGGTGAACTAACAAATAAAGTGATATATGTTCTTATTGCTGCTCATTTCATTCTAGATAAATCTCAATGTCTTGTTACTAAAGTGAAATTGCAAAAATGCTCGATGTACAATATGCAAATTTTTAGGGTTATTAATGTATGTCATAATTAGTATTAGACATGATCTGTGTTTTGCTATGTCATTAATCACTAGATTTATGTCCCAACATATGAACATTTTGTAGCTCTAAAACATGTATTAGCTTATGTTAAGTGCACATTGCATTTACGACTTAGCTATGGCAGGAGGGTTAACAGTGTTGAACTTGTTGGGGATAGGGATGCTATAAATTAAATAACTGTCTATTTCTTTTCTGTAAGAAGAAATTTAGTTACTTGAAAAACACACTACAACCTTTAGTAGCCTTGTCTAGCACTAAGTCAGAATATGTTGCCATATCTGAAGCTGGTAAAGAATGTTTTTGGTTATCTGTTTTTTTGCATGAAATAAATATGAGTTTTGGTGTGACGGTCATATTTTTTGATAGATAATCAGCTTTATACTTAGCAAAAATCATGTATACCATGAACGTTCAAAACATATATATGTTAAGCTTCACTTTGTGTGTGAACTAATTGCTGATGCTATTATTAAGTTGTGTAAAATAAATACTGAGTTGAATCATGTTGATATGGGTACAAAGATTGTTACTAACACTAAGTTCAAGCTACGCTTGGACTAACTTCGTGTGAAGTGAAAGTTTTAATGCAGGTTCGCAGAAGAAGTACCAGTCGTTACAGAGATGATGAGCACCTTATAGTCACGCTATACACCTCACTTGCATGATTAGAACAAAGCTCAGCACATGAGCATTTCTGATCTTACTGATTAGAAATCAAACAAAGGAAATCTGCTCTATACACTCAAGACTACTCATGTTACAACTCTCAAACACATCCACACTCTGTAGGGATCAAATCTGGCTTCGTCGTCGTGGAGATGATGAATCCCTAAATCTCCTCGAATGAGTACTCCATATGAATACTTCTCTCTCTACTCGAAAAGGATCATATATATAGGAAATTTTTCCACCGTATGATCTCAGTACAATCAGGCGAACATAAATGCACCTTCTCACATGTGAATCACGTGATATTAAAAGTGTTGGTTGCTGACTCAGACTTTGTCTGGACTGGACTGGATCAATCAGACTTGATTCACTTCATATGGCACAAATCAATTAGTGATCATGAGGTCAGTCAAACCATATTGCATGTTGATTGACTGCGTGTAGGGTTCTTGTTGTGTGGTGATATCTGAAGAATCAAATGCTTTGCTTATCGCATACTACCTGTATATATATAAGATTTCTATACATTAAGGATTTGATCCTTTATGAATTTAACTTTGACTTTGATATTTTTCTCGTGATTCTCAATGTACACATTAATGTTAGCCTGATAGTTGTAGAGATTAATAAACCCCACATTTTAGAGGGGTAATTTTTTTTCTTTAAATGAAAATAGTGGGCCGCTTGTAGTTGTCTATTTAAGTAAAATTAAAATGGTGGTGTATCAAATTAAAAGTGATTTTTAAAATAAAAGGTGTGAATTTTTTTTTGATCTTTGATAACAATAACCAAGTTGTGTGAGGTGGAGTGGAGCTTCGAGCGTGAATTCTAACAAAGTTTAAAGTTTCAGCGTGGTTGTAATTTGAGTTTAAGGCAATTTATCATATTTTGAAAATAATATATTAATGTGGAATCATGGAAATCAAAATTTGAACTATGGCTTATACTTGAATTTTTTTACTATATTTATAGATGAGCATGTAAAATGTCAATAGGGTGGTGGTCCATTGGTTGAGAAATCAGCAACGAATCCTAAGTGTCAGAGGTTCAAACCCTGACTTCACCATATTTCTCATAATTTATGAGGTTCTTGTATTTCTCCTTCATGAATGTTATCCCTCTCTCGTTGTTGATATTGCTTTGTCCGCATGTCGAAGAGTTGCTGAAGTGTATATTGAAGTTCGAGTTGATATCCATGGGGTTATGAGTGTGGGATGGGTT
Source organism: Echeveria elegans (assembly GCA_035048345.1). Lineage (NCBI taxonomy): Eukaryota > Viridiplantae > Streptophyta > Magnoliopsida > Saxifragales > Crassulaceae > Echeveria > Echeveria elegans. Next base: position 11,721 of record JAWWMW010090046.1, read on the forward strand.
GGAGAGTCATGTGAATTGTGCTTCAATTAGATATATGTACTAGATGATATATATATACACTATTGTATTTAAAGGGAGTGGATCAAATAAAAAGGGGTGTTTAAAATAAAAAGTATAAAAAGATCATGTCCATTCATTTGATTCATC
>JAWWMW010090057.1:0-21992 GCA_035048345.1 Echeveria elegans
TCGGTCTTCGGTCCAGCTTTTCTCGAATTGTCGGTCTCGCGGTCCAGACCGACCCGCCTTAGTCGGTCTCGGTCCGGGTCGGTCCGGACCGATGGGCATCCCTAGTTCTTATATAATATATTTATCCTATTTTCGTGTCTCCATTTGATTCACCTAAAAATATTAAATGTTTTCCGCTCAATTTTTAATTTTTAATTTAATAGGCCAAAATGTTTCTAGCTTAAATTTTAATTTTAACAGTTTTTTAATTTTTTAAATTTATATTGAACAAAATATGGTCAAATACGGTCAAATACGAAATGGATGACATGTGGTGTAAATAAGTTAAGAGGGGAGGGGCATTTTAGTCAGTTCATATTTGACCATACGTTCGTTTCCTATTCTATTATATATATAGATTCATGGTCCGGACTATTTGTTGGGTCGTGAAAAGATTTAGATCTTCGCTTGAATGTATTAACTTTCAATCCAATCCACCTATCAGTCTATTGATATATTGCAAAGATCCAAATCCTACTAGAGCAACTCTAATGCATTAGGCAAAATAGTTAGCTAAAAAATATATATAATAATAGTAAGGTATATTTTAGAGGATGTAAATTGAGTTTTGCTCCAATGGGTGTTAGCTATATTGGGTAGGTAAATTTCTGTTGCTGATGTCATTGCTGACGTCAGTATATAAAATACAACAACGATCCACCTTCAACTTGCTATTCTAAAATCATCAGTTTTTTGTCTTCTCTCTGCCAAATGAATTCTCACCACCTCTAGCTGATCGGGTATAATCCTGCAACAACAAAACATAAGCTGAATTTGAACCCTTCTTGCCTAGTACAAGGATATATGAGATCAACTTAATGAAAATGAAATTCATCTTCTGAAGTGAACCCAAACTACATCTCCTACATATTCCATGGCTTGCTTGTGTCTCTGCCACATCTCCTACATATTTCCTGGCTTGCCCGTGACCCTGCCACATATCTTCCATGCACTCTTGCATTCCTAATACTCCAAATCATGTAGACACTTTCCGCAATCGCCGCTTTCAGAACTTCTTGTCTTGGCCTCATTCCTAATCCTCTTAGGTTGTTTCCCTGATTGTGTCTTGGCCTCATTCCTAATTTTCCCTGATAGTCTGCAAAATTGTATACCAATGCAAGAAAGCGACAAGAACTTTGTTCAAAAACTTTGTTCGGGTAATAAACCATACAATACCACACTTTTGAGTTCAAAAACATCCTTTGTGAAACCATACCCATCGAATCCAATGATATGAATTAAAGTACCTCTCACTCATTTGAACACATTGACAATTCCAAAATCCATGCCCTGCCTCAGCATGCTTTCATCATAATGCTTGGAAAAATAATAACAAGAACCGGGCAGTTACCAACTCTATGCCTTCACTTAGCAACTGCGTGAATAAGAACTCATTAGAAATCTCAACACCAACAACCAAACCATAATTTCTAAATTCAATATTTATTTGATGAACACACGCAGGTAAAAATAACTTCATCAAATCTTAATTTTCAAACCTAGGGTGACAGCACAGCTCCAACTCAACTTCCTTAACTCTCTTTCGCAACGTATCGGAAGCGCTGCTCTTGACGGACTCAAGACAAACCCTTCTAATCTGGCGTGAGACTCCAGTTTACATCACCAATACCATATCAACAACTTCCCAGTCTCTTTCATCTCAACACTTTTTCTCAATTCATTCGCTCGTCAACTCATTGATTCATAAGCGACTTCCGACTTCGCTTCAATCTTCAATTTCACTGTCCAATTAGCCCTAGTAGTATAAGACTTCAATTTGAGAAATTCGACAACTGATCGCAGTAGAATCCATTAACATAGTAGTCACCGAGCGGACAAAGCGACGAAAGCGGTGGATGGAAGAGGCAAGGGTTGTGAAATGTGGAGTGAACAGTTAGATAGCCATGTTGAGTTGAGTGGCAAATATAGCTGGGTAGCAAGACAAGTTGTAAAATTATAGCTAAACCCTAGAGGCGTTGGAGAAGAAATAAGTTAGTGGATTAGTCATTTTATGTGCCAACTGGACTTAATATACCTTTTTAGTCCATTTAGCTATGTGGGCTGGAGATGCTAAGCCTTAGTAGTTAGTCTACTAATACACTTACCCACAAAAAAACATCGGGGGGAAATGAGAGTGAAATGTCCAAACTCAAAATGACTAAACTCCAGAGAGACTAGGAATTAAACTAGAAATAGACAGGGGCGAATCCAGGAATTTTATCCATTGGGGGCACTATATTTCGTGTTTTTTAAAGGCCGATTTTTTTTGAATTATTTGAAGCTCTGGCTTTCAAACGAACTTACAGTTGTAGGTTAACACTGCGGTGGCTGGTAGTAGCGACATCCTCCACTTCTCCAAATCTTCTCCTTCCCCTTTTGATCTCCCAAGTCAAGCCACAAGCAAAAGCTCATCTTTCTTATTGGGCCAGCTGGGTTTTGCTTTCGATCTAATAGGATAGTTACATATGATATCTTCATGGTAGCCGTGTTTGGCTGAACGATTTGGCTGAACGATTAAAATCCTGATCATGAGGACTCTCGACCGATTTCCAATCAATAGGACACCATCTTATTGAACCATAGTGAACTCCAATCACAAGGTTATCATTAGAAAAAGCATATACACATGACTGTGGGAAACTGCTCGATTCCTAAAGGAGCAGAACAGCATATCTCAATTTTCTCTTTTTTTACGAATGAGTCCTTAGCTGTTCAGAACTGAATGTGACTGGCGAGTGGCAAGTGGCGAACCATTCTCAACCTTACGGATTTTGTGTACTCCTAGTCACTGTTATTTGTTATGTCTTATGTTGTTGTTTAGCTAAACTTAGATTGAGAGTCTCTAGCTTGCAAAATAGTTGCTCTTGGCCTGTTAGTTTTATGCAGGATGGAGCTTTGTTGCTGCTGTTGTTTGGTCTAAACGACAGGTGAAAGTGCCGTTGAGTGCAGGCGCCAACATTTTGAAGACAACTGGGCCAAGGCCCAATGGCAGATTAGAAGAGATCAGCAGCGAAGACGTTGCCGTTTCGGTCTTCGTCTCAACTTAGCTTTAAAACGTGAATTGGGGATTAGGGCAGAAACAGAGCACGCGTTTCTCGCTCCCTGGTTCAGATTCATCCGGCTCCTTCCTCTCATATCCCACCTCAAATTCAAATCTCCATGAAAATCCTTGAAGTAAACTACATATAAATTCATGAAGTTCTAGAAAAATCCATTGGGGGCCAAGGCCCCCAACCCCTTAGCTATGGATCCGCCCCTGGAAATAGATGTGGTGGGGGGGGCATAGTTCTCAAGTGAATGCTGTGTGCACACAACACTCTCACGATTCCGATTCCTCTCTGTCTCTCTCTTGTTCCATTCCCAAAGCATCAAACAACTTGTGTGAAAGCCTGCACCACTCTGACTCTCCTCCTTCAAACTAATTACTGCTCATTACTTAATACTTTAATTTACTCATACTAATCATACTACTCCCTCCGTTCACATTTTTTTTTTCATTAGATAGTTATCACAGTTCTTAAAAAATTTGAATTTTGTGAAATAAACGTAGGAAAAAGAATGAGTGGAAAGTGAATAGATTGGAAAGAGAATGTAAATGTGAGAGAGAAAACTTTTCATTTTAGAAAATGAGAAGAAAATTTTGAAACATCAAAAAAAAATGAAAAAAAATTATAGGATAGAGGGAAAATTAAATATTGATGATATGTAGAGCGCAGGCCTGACCAGCTTGTTTGCTAACTAAATTCTAAGCCTAAGCTGGACCTGCACCATAACATAATTACAGTAATAGTTACAGTATTAAACTACATTGTATAATCTATCCCCAAAAAAAAATCTAGGTTAGCTGCCAAGCTTAGCTATTGGCTTATTTGTCTGCTTGTGTATAAGGCAAGTCTTTAACTATCAGTTGTTTGACTCCCTCTTTCACTTTTTTTTTTTTGTTCTCTCACATTCAAACTAACCAGTGTTGTAAGAATCGGACCGAAACGGTCGGTCGAACCGGTTCGACCGGAAACTGACTGGTCCATAGGTTCGATTCACTCATTAACCCGTTCGTGCATTTAACCCGGTCATGAGCCGGTCCAACCGGACGATTTCGACGAAAACCGGAGGTGGTCCAACCGCCCCTGCAAATTTTTTTTTTTTTTTGCTGCTACCGCGAATCGATCCTGGGAACAGGAGATAAATGTCTTCGTTCTCGCCAACTGACCTAGCTCGTAAATCTGTTTAAGAACTGATTATCTGAAACTTAATTATTATTTGCTAATGTTAAAAATTAAAAACATGAAACTATGAAAGTCGTCAATTGACCTAGCTTCCTCAGTGGCTCGATGTCTCTCAAATCTCAATTCTCAAACCTAATCTGCGATAACTCTAAGCTCTAAGCTCGGCGTCAATCCGTCTCTCCTTCCCATCGTCAATCCGCTAGGTTTGTTTCATCTTTCAACTTTCAATTTTAACCTAAGTGTGCTTTTGGTATTGACTATTGATGTGTCGTAAACAAGTGGCCGTGTATCTCAATCTGATATCTCAATTTTTAACCTAGTATTGTGAGAATGATTACGAGAATGATTACAAGCCGTCGCTCCCTGGTGATTCAGATTTTAGTGTTTTGTTTCAAAGTTGTTTTATTTTAGTTTGTATTTAGTTCTTACTCAGTTTATTTAACACAATCACACATTTGTATTTTTCAGATTTATAGCGATGTCTACTGATCAATCTTCTCAACAATCATCTCAAGAAGCAAGTAGCCAAAAGATTATTAGAGCAAAAACTGATGCGGCTTGGGCACATTGCAAACAAATTGTTGAAGATGGAAAACACGTTTTAATGTGTTTGTATTGCAATAAGATATTAAGAGGAGGTGGGATTAATAGAGTGAAGTTTCACTTAGCAGGACTAAAAGGACATGTAGAATCATGCAAGAAAGTTCCAGCTGACATTCAATATCAAATGAAAGCAAGCATTGACTACGAACATTCAATATCAAATGAAGTTTCACTTATATATTTACCTTCTTATTGTTATATTTACTACGAACTATGTTGTATACTTGAATCTTGATGTTGCTTTGAAAATTGATTGTACAGAAAGAGACATGAAAATTATGATCCAGTTAATTTGGAAACGCTTGGTGATCATTCTAATTGGGTGCTAGAAGAATCCCCCCCATTCCTAACCGTTCAAGAGGTAGAGACTTTGCGCAATGAGCTTGCAAACATGAGTATTCATGCCCCACCAAATGATGGTATGGTCTGTTATGTTTTGTTAAAATCATTCTAATTATTTACTTTTGTTAATTATAACGTTCTTATGTGTATTTTGACAATTCTTACAGAGCAAGTAAGTTTTGACGAAGAAGATGATCAAGTTGAAGAAGCTACTATGGGAGAAGCAAGTCAAAGTGCAAGTGTTGCTAGTGAAAATGATATTTGTCATGAAGATCAAGTTTTCACTCCGTGGATATAATTCTGTTTTTGCTATGGAAACAATCTTTTGTATGCCTTTTGAAGTTGCTAGTTTGGTGTTTGTACGCCATTTTGTCAGACGTTGCTAGCTTTGTGTTTGTACTTTATTCGCACTTTTGTTAAATGTTTGAACTTTGAAGTTGCTAGCTTGATTAGTTGAAGACTTGAAGAACAGGTTATTTGTTATTTTCTCAATCGTCCAAAAACTCTACTACAATCTTAAAAGTTTACTTTTATGATGTTGTTTTTGCCTTTTTGGTAAACAATAGACGTTTAATTTATGTTATTTGTATTGAATGTACATGTATACATAAATATATTTACAAATGTTTAACTACATATAATATCTATAAATATTTAAAATTTCGAGTCGACTCATGCATCGACCCCCGATTCGATCCGGTTGAACCCGTGACTCCGTGAACCCGTAACCTTATCGAGTCGACCTTCGGTCCGGTTCTTACAACATTGAAACTAACACACTTACACTTTTTCCTTCTCCAATGGCCACACACAATCAAAGTGTTGCTTGTCTTTTTGTTGTGTCAAGTCTTCCCCTCTTTGATACACTTTTTTATTTTAAGATTATTTATTAAAAATCATGTATAAAATATAGAAAATTTAAAAATCATTCATATAATTTGGTATTACATCTATTAAAATATATTTTTTTAAATCATCTATTAAAAACTCTTTCAATAAACTAACTCATCGACCATTAACTCGTGATAAAATATTAATATTTTTTCAAAAATTTAGAAAAAAAACAAAACATTCAAAAATTTAAAAACAAATATTAAAAAAGTCACTCATTTAGTTTTAATTTTAATAAAAAAAATAATTTAAAAATAATTTTCTTTTAAAATAATTAAAATTTTTAAATTCTATCAAAATTTTGTATAAATTTTATTTAAAATACAAAAAAGAGTGACTAAATTTCATTTAGTCTTTAACTATCTCCTGTCTTTTCTGACGCTATCTCTCACATTCAAAGTAACACACTTATACCTTTTCCTTCCTCACTGGCCACACAACCAAAGCCTTGCTTGTCTTTTTGTTATGTCTCTTCTCCTCTTCGATACAATCATACAGTTTTTTATTTTAAGCTTTATTATTGAAAGTATAAAATATAAATGTTGTTCAAAATCATTCATATAATTTGGTATTACCTAGACGCATCTATTAAATATTTTTTTTATCAAGGATCACCTATTGATTTGTTTTAGAAAAAACTCACTCATCGACCATTAACTCCTGATAAAATATTGATATTTTGTTCAAAATTTCGGGAAAAAATCAAAAATATTAAAAATTCGCTCATTTAGTTTTAATTTTAATAAAAAAATAATAATTTAAAAATATTTTTCTTTTAAACTAATTAATTTTTTTAAAATTCTATCAAATTTTGTATAAATTTTTATTTAAAATACAAAAAAAGAGTGACTACATAATATTTTGATGATTATATATAAAAAGTTGACTTTTTTAATTTTTTGTGATATTGTCAAAATATTGAATTTCCCTTATTATATAGTTTGCAAAGGTAAAAGGATAGAAAAATGAATAAAAAAATTCCAAATTTTTTTATTAAATTAAGGGTTATTCCCCAGTGGTATTTGGGTTTGCCATATTAGCAAACCCGGCACCTGCGATTTTAAAATTAGCATCTCCGGTTTCCGAAATTAACAATCCTGGTACCTAAAATATTAATGTCAAGGACCGAATTTGCTAATTTCAAAAAATACAGTTACCGGGATTTTAATATGACAAATCTCAGGGTATCGTTGAGAAAATTATCCACAAATCTCAGGGACTGGCGACAGTGTTGTGAGTGCGAAGCGTCGTGCAATTTGCATCGCCGTCGAAGGGGTGCGGTTTGGCAAGGCGAGGGCGTCATGTGACTGCAGTTTGGCGAGGGAGGGCATTGTTGCATCGTGCTGAGCGAAAGATGATTGGGCTTGTTTTCAGGCCCAATAGCCGTGGAGGGACGTTTAGTACCGGGGTGCGACAGAGCAGCATCGGACGAATTGGGCAGCCGACCGAAGACCTTTTCTCTAGCGAATCCACGTGTTGCGGCATTTTGAAACGCTTTTGGCACCAATACGCCGCCCAAAGTGGCATTTCCGTGCATCATATACACCACTCCATCATTTCCCTCCACCAACAAACTCACCATCACCACCACCACTCCACCACTAAACCTATCACCACTTCATCTACATAACTCCTCTGCATGTGCACAACTTTCACTCCATCTCCTCCGCCCATCTGCAGAAGTCATTCGCCTCTGCACAATCGCCACTCCATATGCACAACCGCAACTCCATCGTCAAACCCATCACATCACCATTCTAACCAACTAACACATCCTCACCACCAACACTCCAACAAACCCACTACCACCACTCTAGCCAACGAACCCATCACCATCACGACCACTACCACCACTTTGGCCAGATTTGGATAAGAAGAGGGGAGAAAAGGGGGAGAGGGGAGAGAGAAGAGGGAAGACAGAAGAGGGGGAGAGAGAGAGCAGGATATGTGAAATGACGAATTAGCCCTTTAAGTTGATGAATATATATGCAATGTGGATCAATCTGAAGTGCTGATTAGATTGATCCAACGATCAATTTATGGGTCTTAGGGTCTCACTCATTTAATTGGGTCTCAAAAAATTCCAACTCTAATGCTGCGTTTGGTTTGCAAGAATGGAATGGAATGGAATTGGAAGGAATGGAATGTTCATTCTTGTTGGAATGAGTAATTGGGTTGTTTGGTTTGATGAATGGAATGGACCATTCCTACACTAATCTCACCCAATTAAACCTAAACCAATTTCATTCCCTTCCTTAACCTTGGTATTACCTCATTCCACCGTACGCCATCCTCGCTCGACCTCACCTCATCCTCGCTTGACCAATTTCTTCCTGATTCCGACCTCGCCTCCTCATCCTCGCTCGACCTCGCCTTCTCTTTCCGACGCGCCTCGCCTCGCCTCCTCTTTCAGATTCGACAGGTAAGCTCCTCTTTCAGATTCGACAGGTTGTTGTTTTGAATTCACAGAGCTCCTCTCATCGATTCCATTTTCGTTGATTAAGCTATTGGTCTAACTTCCATCGCTCCTCTCTCGTTTCCGTTCACTGCTGTCCGTTGGTTCGAATGATTTGATTCTGCTTGTTTCCATATTGTTGGTTGATTTGATTGAGGTTTTCAGCTACGTGTAAATGGTGTGTTTTGGTTAATTTTGATTGAATTATTTCCATGTTTTTGGTTGATTTGATTTTTACTGCTATATGATGAATGATAGACCCTGATGAGGAGTGCTGCCAATTTGTTTTATTCTTTGTTCAGTGTTGTCATAGCAAGGCAACTTCTGAAATGAGTGGACTATTTTGTTCAGTGTTGTCATAGCAATTTATTTTATTCTTTGTTCAGTGTTGTTCTGCTGTTCATTGATATAATTCTTTGCTATTTGTTAATTTATGAATCTATACTTGTTTATGAATTCATATTGATTGGTAGGATGTCTTCTGATAAACTATGTTTGTAATGTGCAGATTTGACACAAGATTTGATTCTTGCAAAAATGAAGAAGTCACTTTGATGAATGATTGAAAAAACTTGTTTTATTTCGATCTTGTACGTAAAACAAGTCATGTGATGTAAAACTTACGTGTAATGTTGTTTTATTTCGAACAAGTCATGTGGTGTAAAACTTGTTTTATTTCGGTTTTGAAACTTATGTCTAATGTTGTTTTTGGTATAAGCACATCAGTGACTGTGTAAAATCAGTTATAATCGGAACATGTTTTAGTCAAATGAAGTAGAAACTAATCCTATAAAATTTCATTCCATTCCATTCCAAGTGAAATGAAACAAGTGAACATCCTATAAAATTTCATTCCATTCCATTCCAAGTGCTTGAAATGGAAAGTGAACAAAGGAATGGAATGAATTTCAAAGTTCATTCCATTCTCTTTTTCATTCCACTCCATTGTCATTCCATTTCATCCAACCAAACACAACATAAGAGACATATACCTTGTTTGTTTATCCTCCTTGCGGTAGGAGGCCTATATCACCGAGTTCTTGACAGATCAGTTACCTAATTCATAAAGGTGCATGCAATTAATCCATATTTTCAAGCAGTACATAACAAATCACCTGTAAAACGACAAGCAATACTTATGAAAATCAAAATCTAGTTTCATTTTGAGCTGTTATTAATTGAATATGACATCATCCAATGTACTGACACTTTAGGGCATTCGCACCAGAGCACCTTCTCTACCACCTTCTTCATGAGCACCTTCTCCAAATCTCTCAAAACCAAGTACAAAAATCTCCCAAAATTGGGTATATGCATCAATGGAATTCTCTAGCACCTTCTCATTTAGCACTTTCTCTCATTTCCCCCCAAAACCAAGCACAAAATGAGAGATGAAATTCTCTAGCACCTTCTCTAGCATTTTATCTCTCATTTTGTGCTTTAATGAAAAAATATACTCACTTTATACATTTTCTCTCCAATCTATTTACTTTTACACATTCTCTCTCCAATCTATTTACTTTTCACACATTCTCTTACATACTTTTATCTCACATAATCTACTTTTCTTAAAATTTGCACCTCATTTAGCACCTTCCCTAGCACCTTCTCTAACACTTCACCGGTGCATATACCCTTACGCATATATTACGTCAGGCTCATAAGAAGCTGAATATTGAGTTTATCTGATCTCAATATTAAATTAATTAAAATTAATGATTGAGATTAAACCTTCCTCTGGTGTTCTCTACATCATAACTCATTTTTTACAACAACAAGCAGTTATGTAGGGTGTTGTATATATTAGAGTTAATTGCACAAAACCACCTGCATAATATAGTAGTTTTCACTTAACCACCACTATAAAAAAAAAATCACTTAACCACCTGTATGAAATTTAAGTTTTCACTTAACCATCTAACAAAACTCATTAAATTTTTTTAAAATAGAAAAAATTAAAAAATTAAAAAAATTATATACCATATAAGAAATAAATTATATTAAATTTAAAAATAATATAAAATCAATTAAACTTTAATTTTTATTTTTTAAAAAAAGAAAAAAGTTTAACTATTTTTTTAAATTGAAAACTTTTTTAATAAAGCAAAATTTCATTATGAACCAAAGCCAAACAATATTATATATATCATGTATATTTTTTTATATTTTTCTAATTTTAATTTTTTTAAATTAGTTTTGTTAGGTGGTTAAGTGAAAATATTTTTTTTATAGTGTTGGCTAAGTAAAAACTGATACATTAGGTTTTGTGCAGTTATCTCTATATATCAATGTCTTTCATTCTCTCTTTACACCTAGTGAGCTTACATCACTCCAAGTCTCCAAACTTTATATTCACTATCTATATGTAAGCCCACAAACATGCAAGAGCATAACACCTACTACTCCTACATGTCTTCTAGGTCTAGCAGAAATCGGAAAACTTGTTTCAACGGAGAAGAAGACACAGATTTCATTCTACTCTCCCTTAGCCCTCCAGGCCAACATAGCTCTACCAAGCAGCATCGTAAGTCCCACCATTCATGTACGCAAAACGTTAGAACTTCTGGGAACTCCAAATATACCGACACTAATGATCTTGTTGGTGACCGAGAATTGCTTTTGGGCTCTGCCACTACAGTTGTGAATTATACAAGAGATGCGGCGGGTAAAGTCAACAATAGCCTCACTGAAAAACCACCTTACTGGATCCCTTCACAGGCACAGATCCTAGTTAGCCCCAAGCAATTCTCTTGCTCCGTTTGTAACAAGACTTTCAACCGGTACAACAACATGCAGGTCCATGATTAAGTCCCTTTGTTTATCCATATAAGAAACTAAGTATTTTTCTTAGAGATGGCTGCTAGTTAGCTATTCTTTGATTATTTATATAATTATGGTATGTGCCACCTAATTATCGGTAATGTTGCATGACTGAGTATTGGCTACCAACTTTGTAACACAATTCTTTGTCTATCCAAAGAGGCATCAATGTGTATGGCTGATTGGTTCATGTATACAGATGCATATGTGGGGGCATGGGTCGCAGTACCGTAAAGGGTCAGAGTCGCTGCGGGGAACAAAACCTGCATCGACAATGCTGCAAGTGCCTTGCTATTGCTGCATTGAGGGTTGTAGGAACAACATAAGTCATGCAAAGCCAAAGCCATTAAAAGACTTTAGAACACTCCAAACTCACTACAAGAGAAAGCACGGAGCCAAGCTATTTTCTTGCAACAAATGTGGGAAAGCCTTTGCTGTTAAGGGCGACTGGAGGACTCACGAGAAGAATTGTGGAAAGATATGGCTCTGTGTTTGTGGTTCTGATTTCAAACACAAGAGATCTTTAAAAGACCATGTTAGAGCTCTTGGCAACTGTCACGGACCACATAGTCATGAATTTTATGATCCGGTCACTCAACGTGAAGATGAAGAGGTAGAAGATGATGAAGGTGAAGAATTAGATTAGCTAGAAGATGCTTAAGATGAGAATAAAAGGAAAATGATGTTTTAAATATGCTCGAACTAGGGGTAAACCCTCTAGTGCCATATGATGAAAGCCCTATCTCTCTAGTGTTAATATATACTCTACGTATTATTAAGCCATGGTTTCTAATGGAATTTGTATCTTGCTAAACTATTACCTGATCTCGACTCGATCAAGATCATCACTGTCCTAATCGTTTATGATATGGAAAATAGTGTAGGCCTGTAGGGTACCTCAAGAGCAGTTATTTACTAAATACTCATCTAACTATTTCATATAATGATCAAAGATTTCAGTTCTACATATATATAGACAATGGTCCCTCAATTGATGGCTCGTGGCTGCATCCCTAGGTAATTAAGATCTAAGGTACACCGAGAGAAGACAAGCGATGCAGAGAGGAAAGCTGCAAATGGTATATGATATACACACAATGACACAAAGAAATGGAAAACACGGTGTCCATGAAGTGGCAGTTGCTTAATTATGCATCTATATCCCTCAATATTCAATACTATAATGTAGTTATAGTTGCAATGTTGCATCTTCGTAGCTAGTGTTTGATAATACTGTTCGCAATAAAGATGCTTTGGGGGAAGAGAGACTGATATTTGGACTATGGAGGACTGAAGTTTGCTGTCACAAACTACTGCACATAATTGCTAAAACATGCATGCAGGCATGTGTGATATTGCAGGTTTTTTCTTTCACAGTGAGCTCAACTGTTCACAACTTTGGATTTTTGTTTGGTCTATATGAATGATATATGATGTAACTAGAGTAAGAATCTGTAAAATCTGACATGAAGTAAGAGTGTGAGTGTGTAGTTAGTGACACTTCTTGGTGCAAACAAGAGACATCATGTCATTTCTAGCACATTGATATAGACTAGTGAGTATTTGCTGTTTTAGTGGAGGATTATGTGGGATTTATGTTTACGTTATTACAAGCAGTCATGCACTGATCATTAAGTCACTTTGGACCATTTGAGCCAAAGTTACTTGTTTGGCATTTCATGAGAGACTCTGACACATATAATGTGTTACAGTATGATTGTCCAAATAAATTTATAAGAAACTAGGTAGTTTAGCGTCGAATGCAAGAAAAAATTAAAAATTTGTTAATACTAACTATTTATAAATTATTATTCTAAAAGTTTAGGGGGTTTCGATTTCCAGTAGTTGACAAGAGATGTAAAAAAATTATCTAAAAGAATGATGACTAAGACATAACTTCACCGATGACACTTATGAATTTTATTGAACGATTTATAAAATAATATAGAATAATTTTATATAGGCTTGCCCAATATAAGACTAAACATGCAATTATGATATAACTCTCACTGGCTTGTCTGTTGAATTATAAGCATAGAGAAAAATTATATGATGACAATAAATCTCATTCATCACTGGCGTTGTCCGTATCTAATTCAATTGAACACGTTCTCAGTTAGTTTTTATTGTTCGCATAATATCACTAGCATTGTCGGTTTGCTATACTCTCGATTTAAGAATATTTAACTTCATAAAATACAAGTTTTATCCTTGGCGGGCACAACACTAGTCTAGGTTCATCTATCAAGATTTCATCCCCGAGTTAGAGTCCTTATACAGTGAGAGTTATCCAATATTCACAAACGTTCTTCCCTAGAACTAAAACTACTCATACAATTCTATTAGACATTTTGTTGAACACCTAAAATGCATGATATAAGCTTAAGTTAAATATATTTGTTTCAATCAAAAATCGTTCATGAAATGTATATAAAATTCATTCAATCATTCATGAGTACCCAATGATTGATTAGACCCTTGTCTTCAAAGCAACTATTCACTCATGGCGAGTGAGGAACGATATTACATAATTGAAATAAAATGAAAGTAAAAACAGAGAAAAGTTTAGAAAATCTCAATATTGTCGGGTCTTCAAGGTACAGTTGTTCCTTTATTCTTCGCGGTCGAGTTGGAGTGGTCGAGCAGTCCACCCCTTGAGGGGAGCTCTCTCTCTCTCTGATATATTCTCTCTCTCCCCCTCAAATATGTGAAGAATATTAACAAATATGTGCGTAAATAATAGACATTTAAGATACTGATCATACTCATTTCTTAAACTGCTCTAAAAATATTGTGTAAATCAGCAAGTGTTTGGATTGATCGTTTGGGCTCTACATTAGCTAGATAGCGGGCTGCGTGACCTTCTTGAAGTCCTTACGATGAGTGTCCATAAATGCTCTCTGCGTAACTTAATATACAATTAACTTGGATGCTCAAATTAATAGGTCAAACAAGCAGATATCAGTGTGACCTCTATTCTTATAAAGATTTTGCAATGCGCACGAAAAATGATTATAGAAATGGATGAAATGCATGCTTATTGGGGCTCATCTAGGTATTGTTATATCGCGCAATAATGTATGGAATGATTTGAAATTCCCATAAAGTGTATCGATTGGGATTTTAGTTTGGAATTCAAAAGTCTTGCAAGATAACATCGAGGAAGGAATAAGGAAGCTTCATCTTGGTCTTTTCATGGAACTTGGTGTCCACTAGTATGTGTATTAACTCAGAAGAGCATCAAACCTGTGTTCAACGGTTTTGTAAAACCGGCCACTACATGAGTGCATCTGAATTGAAGAGCATCAAGTCTATAGTCAAGGCCTTATTGCTTTTCCATTGAGCAAGTAGCTATCTATCTTTGTCCACATTATACAATTGTCCTTATCTTTTCATGATAAACTTCTCTCTTGCAAGTTGCCAACTAGATCCACTCATCCACCATCCTTAAAACAAATAGATAAATTGACATAAAATATTCCCTAAAATGTAATTAAACTAGAATGTCACAAATATGCAACAATGGCTGATGATGCCCTTTGTTTCTTCATACATTGGAATGGGAACAAATCCTTTTCTTCATGGCCTCTCATTCTCTTCATGTCATTAGGGTTCTTCATGATAATGTTGCGATTAGGGCTCTTGATAATGTTCACTCCAAATAACCGAAAGGTTGAATGAGAAGGTTCTGAACCGGACAGCTTGGTAGTGTCCGACTCATCTGACCCATTCTTCAAGTCAATATAAAGTTGTCCGTCCAGACCGTTGGACCGTTCGAAACTGACCGCATCCCCGGCCAGCAAACCCTTCTCCTTGACAAACCGGCTCCAACCCTTGGTAAGCACATAACTCTGACTACTATTCCAATAGGAATACCTAAACCTCCACACCTTCCCATTACGATCCTCGAAGTTCAACAACAATCCCTTAGAGGCTGCGGCCGCTGCTGCAACACCTGAACTATTCAACGGAAAATGCTTCTCGGCATGTTGCTTAGGGATAACTAATCGGTTCAACTTCCCAACATCACTAGGAGTCACAACCTTCTCGAACAAGTGCTCCTTCCCAGCTGACTGCACTCGGCCACCAACCCTCCCTAACCCATTATTATCCCGATCATCCAGTCCTACACTCCTTCGGTTTTGCTCGAGCTCATCCACATAAGTATGCTTGCGTAGCATGTCGACAATCTCAGCCTTTGACCGAGAGTTCAAGAAAGCGGACTCCACAGCGTCTTTTTCCACTGTCTCAGTTGCTAATGGCTTGAAGTTAGTGACAGCATCGCGGCCACGGAACCTCTGAGCAGCAGTATCGTAAGCCCTAGCTGCCTCTTCCTCCTCATTGAACGTTCCTAGCCACACCCTTTGGTGCTTCTCGTAGATCTGTGCACCCCACCTCCCATTTGGCTGTGGCACCACTCCCTTGTATTTCGAAGATGGTAGCTTCTTCGACTCGGCCTCCAGTACACCATTATTCCCTCCTCCAGTTGCACCGTTCATTACCGAGTCTATTATTACGCTTGCTCCACTCCCCATCCGAGTCAACTTCTCATCAGTCTTTGGCTTTTCAGATCCATAAACCACCGATGTGGAATCACTTGTTGCGCTGGACTCAACGGTGCAACTCTTCTCCATGTTAGCAACTGTTACTGATAGATTTGGACTACTACCACGGTTTTGGTGAACAATAATGAGATGGTCTAAAAATCAACAGAGCTCAGATATGAGTCGTAAACAGAAGAACCATCAAAGAAAATGATAATGAGAGAAATAAGGTTGAAAGATAGAGAGAGAAATAAAATTGAAAGCTTCAGAAATGAGAAGCTGTGATGAAAGGTGGAGAATAATATATAGGGGTAGCAGTGAGAAATATTGTCAAACACAGCGTCTGTCATTTTTTTATAATTTTAAAGTTTATATCACATTTTGAAATATAAAATATTACTAGTAACTAGTATACCGTATTATAGTGTATAGATATAGTTGTGCATGTCACATACATGAACCCGTGTGTTTAAAATTTGAAACATGTGTATGAATCAATTGGTGGTTGTATGGTAATGATGTGGGCCAACCTAATGTTTGAAGACACAATAGCGAAAGCGAAAGTGCGAAACTAATAGATAGAGAGATGGGATTTAGAAAAATACTCAAATCGTATGATGATTATAAAACGAAAGAATACAAGTAGTTGGATTTAATAAATTTAGTGATTGAAATTATGATCGGTAGTTAACTATTTAATTAATAAAATTAACTACTAATACGTAAAATAATCTTAATCATTAAAATTATTAAATCCATTAACTTGACCCTCTTTAAAATGATTATCCTGAAAGAACCTCTCTTTATTTATATATATATATAGTTTTGGATGATACCTCATTACTGCACGTGGTTTTTGCTACAAGTAGTAGTAAATGTTTGTGCGTGTGTATAAATGTACTTTCAGATATTTACCATTTCTCAATAAAAAAAGATATTTACCATTCTAAATCATTTCATCATAGTGACTCATTGAGGTGCAGGTTAATTAGCTTGTCTACAATTCAAGTTATAACTTGGGTCTATGTTCGAAAAATAAATATATCAATTTGTATATTATGTATGTGGAAATACAGGTAAGCTAAGGATTGAGTCTGCCATGGATACAAATACAAGTAATATAATAATACAGAGCTTGTTTGGAGATGAGGATATTTATGGGGGAGTGTTGTGGGCTGTGCGCATATGGTGCTATAAATAAAGCCAACTGGGTATAAAAAGCCAGCAAGGCTTGCAACCAAGTTGGTGTTTGTGTTGTGTGTAGAGTTGTTTGTCGTGTTGTCTTCTCCAAGTGGATGCATATTTATGAAATATGAACCCTTTATGCGTACACATCATACTTAATTTGCGCATTTATATTCTTTCAATAATTCTCATGATGTTAATACATATGTTGATTAGGCCTATTAGGTCGTCTAGTTGGAACCATGCATGCATTATGCTTTTTAAGAAAGATGCATTGTTAGGGTTAGAGTGAGCCAATATCTGTCGATTATTTTCAAGAGGACGCCGACATCAGAATTGAATCTATCACAATTGCACCATCATCAGCTCTGCTTGTTGCTCCTAAAAATTGAATAAATTATTTAAAATTCCAATCTCAACCAACATTTTGAAATATTGTAATTACTCTCACTGTCTGCCTATAATCTTTCCGTTTGCTTTTTGGCATGAGATTTAAAAATTAATTGGTTGTGAGAGAAAAAAAAGTGAAAAAGTAAGTGAGTAGAAAATAAAGTATGAGAAAGTAAAAATTGTGAGAGAGTTAAGAATGAGAGAACTATCCATTTTAGAAAAGAAAGAACAAAAGGATTATTTAAAATGAAAGCAGGAATAATAAATGAGGGTTAATTATTGGAAAGCATCCGTAAAATACGGATTTTTTCAAAAACCACCCGCAAAATTAATATTACTTGGACTCACCGTAGAAAATATTTTTTTACTAAAAGCAACCCCTTGTGACTTTAATTTGTTTTACAAACTCATAAAAAATATCAAAAAACTTAAAAAAATTTTCAAAACTTCATAAAAGATATGCAAAAGCCACTCATTTAGTGTCATATTTAATAATAATAAAATTATGCCTTAAGAATATTTTTGTATTTTCAAAATTTTACCAAAATTTTGCACACTATTTTATCAAACGTATAACAAAATTGTTTAACATTTTGTAATAATTTTGTACATCTCTGAATTTTAATGATTTTTTATTTTAAAATATAAATATAACACAAAATTTAAATTTCCCATAATATGTCATATAAACAATTAATAAAAATATCAATAATTTGTTATTGCAAACAATTAATAAAAATATAAATTAATAAAAATACGTACCATTAAAAGTTAAAAATTTTGTTAAAATTCAGTGATATTTATAACAATAATTGCAAACTATTTAACATTTTCATTATATTTTTGAACAAATTTTTGTGCTAAATTTTGAAACATCAAATTAATTTATACCAAAATATTCTTAAGGCCTATTTTTTATATTGAATATGACACTAAATGAGTGGCTTCTGCATATTTTTTATAAAGTTTTGAAAATTTTAAAGTCTTTTTGAAATTTTTTAAATTTTAAAATAAATTAAAGGTAAAAGTGTGACTTTTAGTTAAAAAAAATTTCAAATGGCAAAATATGTTTTTTACGGATGATTTTAAAAAAAATCATATTTTACGAATAATTTTAAAAAAAAATCGAATTCTACCGATGATTTTTGATAGTTAACCCATAAAAATATTGAGAGTGCACGGTCATCATCGTAAGAAGAAGCATCATTTGCCTATCCAATACTACTTATATGTTTGTCCACGTATTATGCTTTGTCTTGTTGCCCTATTTTCTTCCCACATGCTATCCGTCCCACATCTATTCTAACCCTGTTCATGCACCTTACGCAACATGTAGTATAATCACGACTTTTATAATTATATAGTTAAAGTTACGTGTTTTCTATCATCCATGTTTTTTAACACTTTATATTAAGATCAGCACACAGCCAACACTCGATTACAACAAGTCAAACGATGTAGATTTCGAAAAGAATTTAACAGTCCTAAATCGGATTAATTAGTAATAAAATTGTAAATATTTAACTTATTTTTTTCTTAAAGCTGCATAGATTTATACAGTAGCAAAGTAAATGGCAGCTGGCTGATGTGGATTAGATTTCTTGCACTTCTATGAAAACATTTGTGACAGAATAAAATTAACAATCTCTTAGACTTTCATATAATGAGAAAAATAGTACAGTAATAAAAAATTATAATTTATGATGTATTTGTATCGAAATTTGAATTTAAAACTTAGCATGCATCAAAATTTTGATTAAACTTGAGATGCAATAATATTAAAGTACAATCGCACGCACAAAAAATTTTAGATGCAGCATTGACGACGCTGCCAAGATTTGAATATGTAGTTTCACTTAAATGCACCATTCTCCTCACCTATAAATCTCATAGATATCCAACACCTTTGCAATTAAGACGGTTTGGCTTCTCAGTAGATCCGCAATTAACAATTAGGAAGAGTGAATGTACTATTGACTCTTCGTCGTAGTTCGTCAATTTTGTAGGACAAAGACCCACACCCACCACCCTCGGGTCTGAATCATGGTTTAGCTAAGATAACCAAACCCTAGAGAGAGTAAACATACTAACACCTGTGAAACCAAGTGAAGTGGCAGCTCTAATAACATTGTTTTACTGGAGTATAATCAAGACGCAGACAATTTATATTATAATTACTAGGGTAAAATGTAAAAAAAGTATATTATAATAGGTTATTTTATAGATAAAATGTATTATAACTAATAATTGTAGAAAACAAGTATTAAAAAAAGTACTTTGTTAACGAAAAAATAAGTAATCGTCGTTTTCTTACTTGTTTTCGGAGGGTGTTGAATCTACGCTTAAAAAAAACGCAACAGTATGTAGAACGTAGAAAACGAACGGGTGGAACCCTCCGAAAAATCAAGTAAGAAAATGGTGATTACTTATTTAACAAAATACCTTTAATACTTATTTTCTTTAATTATCAGTTATAATACCCTTTATCTGCAAACTGACCTATTATAATATTTTTTTATATTTTACTTTATTTACTAATCACATAAAATTCATAATAAATTATCTTTTTTGTAAAACATCTTAATATTTTGTCTATTATACATTAACTTAATATTTTAACTTTTTTTTATTACATTTCCAGAGGAGTCAATGTATACAACTTGGTATACAAACACGGAAACTGAGCCCGGAATAATGATCAATGTATGACAAAATGAAAAAGCGACCACTAATCAACATCGCTTTACATATACCCATAAACAACACAACTATTAATAATAAAATAAAAAATAGAAAATAGAAAAACGAGTAATCTAACCGCAAGTGATAGATGCTCCAATAAATACCTCTCACTCTCTATTGGACACGCCGTAGAAGAGGAGAGAAATAAGACCTCTCACTCTCCATAGGACACTCCTTAGAAGAGGAGAGAAATAAGACATCTCACTCTCCACAAAGCGACTCTGCAGAAGAGAAGGGAATCAAAACTGGGTTCCAAGTGAATCCCATTAAAGGATAACTTGGAACAAAAATCAGTCATTCTAAATATTGCATGCATAAACACCACCGACAGAAAATCAACTCCGGCGCCCTTGAAGAAACCCAATATCACTTGTCCTGTGCAGCACACTTCGGCAGATGGAGCGGAGGGATCTTCATCCACTTAATGAACTGTTGCGTCACGACGCTCAGGTCACATCCATTCCTAAACCGTTCATCTGGTCCAATAGCACCAGCAACATGGACCAAAATCCAATCACTCCTCTATCCCAATCTTGACTCAATTCTCTCTTCCCGTGACACTCCAGAAGACCAACCTCTAAATCTCTTTTATTCAATGGCGGGCAACATCTTCACTGTAACTCTTTATTTCGACTGCTCTGTTCTCGATTTGTCGTAGCTCTGTCTTCGTTCGAAAGTCATCTGGGTAGCGGGGACTGTGTTGCCCAACTAAGGATTATTGAGTAGTGGAGGATTTCAGATCCTGGAAGTCTTGAAACAAATTTGCACCGGGAGTGTTCGAACACCGGCGATGTACTACAACAAGAAGCGATGTAGCACTATCACAACCGCCGACGTAACACAGATATGCGATTTGTGGTTTGCAGGTCGTGTCGCCAAAATCGCCGAGCAATTCCCAACCGGTGCGTGTCATTATATAAAATCAAAAGCAGTCTATACATTATATAAAATTCCTTCACTCCGATTTACACTAAATCTTCCATTTCATCAACCGATTCAAAACTCCAACTTTCATGAATATAATTCATTAATTCAATTACAAATATATAAAATTCATGATTATTAGACTCTAATTCAAGGTCAATAGACAATAATTCATCATTTGAAACATAATTTTTTTTTTGATGAAAAAATGCTGATTACAAAAGGGCACAGCAACCAGCAAAACAACACGGGTCATATTAGCCGCTACCGAAAAAGGGAAAGAAAAACAGGGATAGCCTCATTCAATTCCCTACTCCAGTGCTCCACCCTCGCCTTCCGAGCAAGGCCATCCGCCAAAGAAACCTCGTCCCTGGGGCTATGAGAAGTTTCCAATTCGAAAACATTTCCATAAACTTCCAGCAGCTTAATAGCCAAGAGTGGCTGAAATTTTCACGACACTGTCCCAATACCAAGGCACGAAAAACCATAGCAGAGTCTGTCTTGAAAGTGACACTGTGAAATTTCCAACAGAGCATGGCCCTCCATAGCATGGAAAGAAAGAGTGTTTTGTTTCCATCCCGCTCCCACCGCAAGATTTAGGCCTTGAGCACGAGCCACCTAGCCCCAGCCACCGTCTCGAATAACATCGGACCAAGACCCGTCGCAACAGATAGTAAGGCAATTGTCATCCCCGTGCGGCCAATGGTAACCTACTACATCCAAGCATGGCTGAGAGACAAATTGAGACAGAAAGTGATGAGTGAAAAACATGTCTAATATTTCCATACTCTTTCACTCATATTCTCAATGATTTAATTAGATTATATATCG
>JAWWMW010090068.1:0-11863 GCA_035048345.1 Echeveria elegans
AGATGGGTACTGCACTACTGCCGATGTGAATCAAACCAGAAGCAAAATGGATGAAATTACATCACAGAAATTAAAGAGAAAAAAAGTCTTCCAGCAATTGAATATATATTAATATATAACAGAATAGGGGTTGGTGGTGGTCGGATCATCAAATCGAAATATTTATAAAAATGTCATCTGATTGAATTTTTAATCACACGAGCCCAGCCAGACCCATTAAAAATTAAATAAATTTATACACAATACACGGATCCGGCCTGATCCAAAAATTAAAAGTTTTATTTTACATATATCACACGGGCTCAAAAATTGATCGATTGAATCACGCACGTGTTGACCGGTACGACTGCGCATTCGGGACGACGTACGGTACACTAGTTTTTAAATAAAAAAAATGTTATCTTTATATATTGTCAATTTATTATTTTCTGGAAAAGTAAAGAGTAGTAAAACTAGACTTGTGGCCCATGACGGTGATGTGCTTGGAATTGGAAAAAAGCCCATTGTAGCTGTAGGATAGTTTTATGTCAAATATCCCATACCGAAAAGATAGACACGTAATGAAGTGATGGATAATATAAAGTGGGAAGCTGTGTATCATTTTTAATTACTTACCTGGACGGGGTCGATGAAAGATCATTAAGGTTCATGGCCTAGGGAAGTGACTTCCATTGCACTTTGGAAGGGCGCTTTCCTAAGGTCTGCCCAAGTGGCAGCTCCTACGTCATAATTTGTTGCAGAGGTGCTTGCGTCCGCGCAGCCCCTATCATTTCAAACCAAACTTTCATAGTCTAATCTGCGTGTGCATTAAACATTTTTTAGGGGATTTTCTTTTGTTCATTTTACTTTCTTTTTTGAGTGTCAATTTATATATTTTTTTGTTTTAGATTTTAAATTTGAATGATTTAGTTAGGTGATAGGAATTTAGTTAGATGTTGTTGGTAAATGTATGGATTCAGGGTCCGTTCTTTTGAATTGAAATTGAACTGAACAGAAAATTTAAAAATAATTAATAAATTATATTTGATTATTATTATTTATTATTTTAAAAATAGTTTTAACAATAATGAATAAGTCTTAAACTTGTACTCATAGTTTCAAGTCTTATTACACTTTTAAAATAATTTTAAAGATAATGACTATTTATCAGTTGACCTGAACTGACTTTAAATTAATGTCAAAAAAACAGAGCCTTAGTTAGAAGTTGTTGGTAAATGTATAGTTTGTTAGTTAAATATTCTTTTATATAGATAAATTTTAAAAATAATATTATATAATATAAAAGTAGTAAAATGATAAATTTCTGAACTTAAGAATCATTTACCACTTACCGAATTAATTTTTACATTTTACCGTCGTTAAATTTACCATTTTCCGTTTTACCATTTTTCGATAAACGGGATGCTAAAAATTTCAAAAAATCGAGAACTTTCCAAAATTCACTCTCTCCTAGTTTGAACTCCTGACCTTGTGAATACTAGATCACTACTTTTGACTCCACCTCTCTGACACAATCTCATATTTTAGCTATTATTAATTTGATAATCCTGTTTGACGGTTTTTTTCTTTCATTCTTGCCACTCTTTCCGCATATTCAGTTTTGTATTTTTTGAATTTTATTAAAAACTTGTCATCCTTTTTAAAATATAACAAGTCGTTAGAAAATAAATTTTTGATGATTCATTTTCATTACTGAATATAAATTTCAGACCAAAACCATATAGTGAAGCGAGTGCTAGTATACATTTAAAATAAGTAAAGTGATTTAAATTATAAGTAAAGTGATTTAAAATAATTAAATAAATGCATGAAAGAATTTTAATTTGCAAAGCAAAGAGAAGAAAACAACAGTAAAATAAAAAAAATAAAAAAATTGATGTGTACCTTGCGCAGTTGCGCACAAGAAAATGCCCCCAAAACCGTTTAGAAAAATCTCGTAGCGACCCATCCGCAAATCTTTTCGAAATTCATTTTTACTTTGCGTAGACGACGAAGAGACCAAACGTCGAGCGATGGGAGTTCCGGCATTCTACAGGTGGCTTGCGGACCGATATCCGCTGTCAATCGCCGACGTTATCGAAGAGGAACCGGTTGAGAACGATCAAGGCGATTTTGTGCCGGTGGATTCATCTAAACCTAATCCTAATGGGATTGAGTTTGATAATTTGTATCTGGACATGAACGGGATTATACATCCTTGTTTCCATCCTGAAGGAAGGGTATATAAGTTTTGCTTTGTTACTCTTTTGAATTGATTTTAATATATGCTTCGCATGCTGTGCTGTTGATGTTGATGAAGTTGCTTTGGATTAGAAGTTGACAGTGGTTTTAACAGTGGGATTCAAGACTTTGTGTAGATATGGAGTTGGAATTGGGTAAATTAGGGCACATTTTAGTGGTCTATGGATGTTGATTGTAGTAAGTGTGATAAGTAATTTCTGCAACTTCCATCGCGCCTTTTCCATTTTTTTGTGTGTGAATATCATGGGTTACTTGTTGAGGACACAGAGTCAGTTTCTATCTTGAGTAATGCTCCTACTATCGATCATGTGCGTGCTTTATGTACTTTTGGGGTTACCACGAAACGTAGACTTTCAGCATGAGAAAAATCAGGTTTAATTTTTTTTTCCTTCATGTGCAGCCTGCTCCGGAAACTTACAACGATGTGTTCAAGTCAATATTTGAGTATATAGATCATCTATTTTCGTTAATTCGGCCTAGAAAGCTCCTTTATTTGGCAATTGGTGAGTTAACAGATGTAACTCTAATGTTTCAATTTCTTTACGGAACTCTGAAAGAGTCGCACCAATATGTTACCTGTCTTATTTGTTAGATGGAGTCGCACCACGTGCTAAGATGAACCAGCAGCGTTCCCGGCGCTTTAGAGCTGCAAAAGATGCCGCTGAAGCCGTAAGATATTCAATCTCAGTGCATTGTGAATAAGTAAATGAAATTCTGTCATGACTTTGTCTGTTCTTCAGCATGCTCAAGAGGAAAAATTGAGAGCTCAATTAGAGGATGAGATTAACCAAATAACCCCGAGAGAAAAGCCTGAGACGTGTGACTCAAATGTCATTACTCCTGGTACTGAATTCATGGGTGCGTTGTCAGTGGCTCTTCAATATTACGTACAAACTAGACTAAATAAACACTCTGGGTGGAGAAAGACAAAGGTGGGAATCTTACTATTTTTAGCCCTCATTTGTTCTTTCAGTGATCGGAGTGGAGTGATCCCTTTATGATCTTCCCCTGTGTAGTATGAATTCGTGATGATTCATATAGACTCTCTATGTTTATTTATGAAGAACTTTGAATGATTAATTGAAGGTCATTCTCTCTGATTCCAATGTTCCTGGAGAAGGAGAACATAAAGTCATGTCGTACATCCGATTACAACGTAATTTGCCTGGTTTTGATCCAAATACAAAGCATTGTCTATACGGTTTGGTGGGTGTTCTCTTATACTATTGACATTCAATAGCTAGTCCGCTTGCCGCTATGTTGCTGATGTATTCAACTTTATGATGATTTACTTCCAGGATGCTGATTTGATCATGTTGGCTCTTGCCACACATGAGATTCATTTTTCAATACTTAGAGAGGTTGGTAAATTCCCAACCTTATCTAATCTCTCAATGAAATAAATATGGCCGCTTCCCATTTTTTTTTGACTGCATAGAGATAATATCCAAACCCATCACAGGTTGTTACTCCTCCTTCACAACAAAGCAAGTGTTTTCAATGTGGTGAAGCAGGTCATCTAGCAGCTGACTGTCTTGGCGATGACTTAAATGGGACTGTAACTGATATTGTTCCAATCCACAAAAAGAAGTATCAGGTAGGTGTATGGAAAAGCTTTGCTCTGTGCAGATACACAGAGTATCAATAAATTCATTTTTTGACGTTATTCTTTAGATCCTCAATGTTTGGGTACTGCGAGAATATTTAGAGCGTGACTTAGAGATTATCAACCCTCCATTTGAAGTCAACTTTGAAAGACTGGTGGATGACTTTGTCTTTCTATGTTTCTTTGTTGGGAACGACTTTCTTCCGCATATGCCAACTCTGGAAATCAGAGAGGTATACATATCCCTTTTTATTATATTTTATAAAGCAAAGGCATATGCTCGTCTCTTGTATGGATGTTTAATGTTTTGTTTTGCTGTTTGTGAAACACTCAATTTCAGTAACCTTTAGTTAAAGCGTGAACTGATAATCAAATATCTGGTAATTTGTATCTATATCGGTGATAAGTTAGTTGGTTTGCTTGATAATTTTGCGGATTCACATTCATCTAGTCAGCTATAGATGTATCCTTAATTTATCAGCTTCACTGAATGTGCCTAATGTTTTCCATCATTACAGGGTGCTATAGACCTCCTGATGTATGTTTATAAGAGGGAGTTTACAGTAATGGGTGGTTATCTTACTGATTCGGGTGAGGTACAGTGTCCAAAAAATGTACTCAATATGCTTTCATCCTACCCACTGAGAAATCAACCCTGTATGGCATTGATTTGAGATCCTTTTGCAAAAGCTCAAGAGATCCATATAACCTCTGGATTAAAAAGATGGCTCATCACATTCCTTTGGTTTCATGATAAGGAACCACTAGGGGCCATTCCATTCACTGTTTTCATACCACAAAGGTTGCATTAATTTAGAACTTGTAATAAAATGCTGCTATCCCACCTATCTTAAGATCTAGTAGTTCATGTGCCTTCCGTTAGCTTACTCTCATTAGGTATTTCATACCACAAAGGTTGCATTTCCTCTTGATCCGCTGGTGCGCACATTGACTATAGAGTGTTAAATGAGAGTCCTTATAATTCAATAACCAATAATTGCTTCACATGGATCTTTTTTCTTTTTGATGAAAAGGCGAATTCATTCAAAAAAGATAAAACAACACGTCAACACCTAAAAAACAATACCTTGCTTCTCATGGATTTTGCAAATTGAAGGCTATGATATTGTTATCGCTTTATTAAATTTACAATGGTTCAGTTTATAATTTACTAAGCCTCAACATGTGAATATCAGTATGCTGTTCGATCATGCCATTGGGCTCATTAATTTGTTTCCTCAATTGTTTGTTGGCATTCTAAGCGCATCACATTTTAACTATCATGGTTTCTTGTTCACAATTAAGCATTAAATTCCATCCATAGTAACATCTGTGATTAAAAGTTTCCACTGGAAATTGGTTCAGGTCGCTGTATCTCAGTTTGTTTAAGTTAACACATGTTTTCAGTGTGGCGTGTACCTCTGATTTGTCTGATACAAACTCCACAGGTTATGCTGGATAGAGTGGAACATTTTATTCAATCTGTAGCAGCATATGAAGATCAGATATTTCAGAAGCGTACTCGTATACAGGAGGTTTTTTTTTCTGTTTCTTTAGGGAGTTCAATTGTTCAAATGTGGCTTTTTGTTTCATTTATTATATTTGCCTGAGCATAGGTTTTTTTTCTGTCTTATTTCAACCTTCAGTTGTGGCTGAACGACATTAGACTATGAAAGCGTTTGGTTAAATTTAAATTTAAAGGAACTGAGATTTAAGAGCTTTCTCATACAGGCGGTTGCTGTTGTCTCGCTGTAACGAATGGAGTTTCTATCTTCTTCGTATGAAATATGTGCTGTGTCTTACTTGTGATGCTTCCTCCTGACCTCCATGCAGAGCAGTGATAATATTAATTTGATCACCATTGACAGTTGATTGAGAAGAGAGAAGATATGAGATTTGAAACAAGAAGGAATACTTCAGAGCCTATGCCAGTCCGTGTAGCTGACAAGGTATGGTTATTCACTTTCACATGGTTTTTGTCTAGCAAGCGGGCATTAATGAACGTAGTTGATGGGTTTTCACAATTTTATTGCACTCTAATCATTTGCTCACCAGGTAAAATTAGGGGAATATGGATACAAGGAGAGATACTATGCAGAGAAGTTAAATGAGTCTGATCCAATTATGATCGAGAAACTAAGAAAAGAAATGGTACACCACATACATGCTGATTCAGAACTAGTCATGTTCTTGTTTCAGCTTCAGCTATCCCTATGTAATTATAGAACTATATTCTGGCTATTTTGTTTATTCCATTTTCCAAAGCAGTAGCATATGGCCACATAACTCTCATGTCTAAGACTGCAACTACCCCTGATGGAAGTGGGCCTCTGAGTTTCAACAGCTTAGTGTGCCAGGAACTTTTGGTGTCCTTAAAATGACAGTGTATTTCTGTTTCTCATATGGTTACATATGTTTCAATTTGCCAGGTCCTCAAATATGTCGAAGGTCTATGTTGGGTGATGAAGTATTACTACCAAGGTGTTTGCTCATGGCAATGGTCAGTAAGTTTTCAAATAAGAAGGCGGAAAGTAGTACCTTAGAAATGAACTGATCAATCAAGGTTTCCTGTTAAATTTGGTAGTGTTCACCTTCACCATGTAAATGATTTCTGAAACAAAATATCTGCTCTTTCAGGTATTATCCGTTTCACTATGCTCCGTTTGCTTCTGATCTGAAAGATCTTGCTGATTTGGAAATAACTTTTTTCATGGGAGAGCCGTTTAAGCCCTTTGATCAGCTCATGGGTACTCTACCAGCTGCAAGGTCTCTTTTGATCTCATTTAATGCGAAGAAAAAAAACTAGGCGTTACATTTTTCTTTGTGTTTGGTATAACAGCTACTTATATTTTTCAGCTCTGCTGCTCTACCCGAACAATACCGGAAGTTGATGACCGACCCGTCATCACCTATCCATGAATTCTACCCAGCTGGTTAGGTGCTGAACTTTCACATATCTTTACCTCTTGTTATTTTGTGAATTCATCTACTTACTCTATTCCAGATTTTGAGATTGATATGAATGGAAAGCGCTTTGCTTGGCAGGTAAGCACTGCTGCATCTTTTTGACTTAGAGATATCTTTAACTGAATTCACCTCACTTTATTTTTCCATTTTACTGTGTAGGGTATTGCAAAGTTGCCGTTTATTGATGAGAATAAATTACTTGCTGAGACAAAGAAACTTGAGGACACTCTAACGGTCCGGCTTGTTGTCATTCTGCAACCTCATATTTTAAGCATCGTGAAAATGTCTGGTCTTGGTATCAATTGTGTGTTTTCGGGTTCAACATTCTGAGTAGTTATATATGGAAACACAGGCACCCATTCGGGCTATCTGATAAAACAGTTTGGAAGCAGCTCATGTATTTGCTGATGGCTGTTACTAGTTTTGTTGTCGAGGAGGATTACTATTTAACTGCCTTCATAGTTCATACTATAAGCTGTATATGCTAGAAGTGTGAGGGGGTGGGGATTTTTGGTAACTAGCAGTAGTAGCCTCACTTCTTTTGTTTTGCTGAGCCGTCTCCTGGATAATTTATTTGCAGCCAGAAGAGCAGGCTAGGAATAGCGTAATGTATGATTTGCTGTATGTTCATCGAGAGCATACATTGTCGCCTCAAATTTATGCATACTACCAATGGTTCCATCACTTGCCTCCTAGCAAGAGAGTGGCAGTTGCAATTGATTTGAGATTAAGGTTTGGTAACTGGTTGAACTCCAATGATGCGACTCATACACCTTAAATTATTGAGGATTCATGATTTCTTTGTTTGGGCATATCACTTAGCCTACCTTCTTGATGCTTTAAACATTCATGCAGTGAGGGAATGAACGGCTTTCTTTGGCTATCTGAAAGGAATAAGCTCAACCAAGTTTTACCTTCCCCTGTAATTGGGTTGCCGGATATAATAGATAACCAAGCTTTGTAAGTTCTTTTTGTAATCTTGCATGATAATGCTACTGTTCTCCATATTATATTAATAGCAATATTTACATTTTCAGAAATGTCACTTATCTCAATCCTCTTCCACATAAACACATTCCTGAACCTCCTGAAGGAGTTGTCATGCCAAAAAAGGTTCATAGCTTTGAGCGGAAGTGAGTATGATTTTTTTATGACTTTATTGTGGTTTTCATTTCCGAAACTGTTGTTTCTGCAGGTAATTAATCGCGTAGATATAAAACCTCCTCCTGTATTGTGGCATGAAGATGGTGGTGTGCGACACCTGCCTGGTAGAAACAGGTTTGTTACAAGTATCATCCTTCTATGTAAATCTTCGAAAAGTATTGAATTAGTGACTCGTAGTGTTCCCAAACACTAGCTGCGAAATGAACTATTTAATAAGCCAATGCAGCAACTTCATGATATCGTATGCCAGCTAACAAGTTGGGGATTGTGGTTTTCTCTTGACAGAGTAAAATATACTCCTATCAGAAAATCATATGTTCAGGGATACAAAGCTCCTTATCATCTTGAACATAGATGTGACTTTCTTAGTCTCCAGGGATCTAAAGCTGGTCAATTACTCTAAGAATAACTGTATGCCTCCCTAACAAACAACATGATAAGAGCATTGTGGTTATAAAGGAGAAGCTTTTGTTATTGGGCATCACAGTCCTGTTTCCGTTTCTTTTGAACTTTTGTTGCCACTTTCAATAGTTATAACGTGTGAACTCTGATTGGTTGACTCCAACTTTGTGTTTTCTGTGATGTATGTTTCCACAATAATCCGTCTCAGCACGTACACTCACACTGGCTGTATTTGTTGTGTAAAACAGATATAGAAATTATACTATATAGTAGTATAGCAAAGAAATGTCTTGTTCTAGTTCATTTTGATAATGTTAAGTACAACCTTTGCATTCCTTTTTAGTTTAAATGTTTCTTCATTTACAGGCCACTTGCTCCTGGAGCTATTACTGGACATGCTCTTGGTGAAGCGGCTCATCGGTTAGTCAGGAGTTCCCTCAACATGAACAACAGTGCTGTGCATCTTGGGCCTGGAGAGGCATCAAACAAAATCCAAGGTTTTCATGCAGCAAATGGACCTAAACCTAGAATTGTATCATCGCCAGCCGTTGTTAAGAAGTCAATTCAGGTTCAGAATTCTGTGAATAGTCATTTCGTTACATCCCAGGCTAGAGTAACGAAAGGCCAAAACGAGATGCGAAGGGATTGGGGAACCTTCAGCAACCAACAACAATCAGCATTAAATCAACATCAGAGACCAGGATTAGGATACAATTACCAACAACAGCCATATTCATATGAACATCAGCAGCGGACACCAAGCCATCAACATGCATATGTAGGCATTAAAAATGGCATGTCTTCATTAACAATTCATGATAAGACTACTATGGTGAGACGACCTCCACAACCAATTGCTCCGGCTGTCAACAATGTGAGAAACAGGAGCAAGGTTGCTGTGTTACCAGCACCTCCTGATTCAAGACACATTACCAGCGACAATCACCAATATATAAAAGCTGACAGTGCGCTCCCACCACCTCCCGCAAATTGGTTAAAAAGAACTCCAGGTTCAGATTCCAGCAGGCATCACAGAAACAATCAGAGAGGTTCAGCTTTAGGGTCAAACAAACAAGTGAGGCAGGTTTATCAAGTGAAGGCACAACATCATGAAAAGAAGGTTGGCTCTGAGCAAGCCTTATAGACAGTGACCAGGATCTTCCTTGAAATTGATACTCCAAGCCTGAATGAAGAGTAATTACTGGAGCTTCTTTAAATCTGCTGGCATGCTAAGTTATACTGTCGAGTCGAGGGGGAATCTCCATGTGATATTCAATGATCAAATTCAATATTCAAAGCTTCCTTATTCTCCTAGCTTCATTATTTCCAAGCTATAAATACAGGGTGAATTCTAACTTTTTCTTCATTGGTCAAAGCTTTGGCCATGAATCATGAATCTCGGAATGCACTCATCGCCTATGCATTTGTTGCATATACACATATATATATATATTACATTGGGACACCAGTATACCATTGTTTCATTTCATGACAGAGATACCGAACAGTTTCAAGATTCTCGAAGCATGGCTACATGATTTCCTTGTTTTTTCTCACACTTCATTTGGTTGGTCACTTTTCTATTCGGTTTGTGTAATTATATTAGCTTCC
This sequence comes from Echeveria elegans, assembly GCA_035048345.1. Lineage (NCBI taxonomy): Eukaryota > Viridiplantae > Streptophyta > Magnoliopsida > Saxifragales > Crassulaceae > Echeveria > Echeveria elegans. The sequence goes on from JAWWMW010090068.1 coordinate 9,992, forward strand.
AGCCATTTGTTCATCCCAGATTTCGAACATTCTGTATTATTTGCAAACAAGTTTTGAGTTTTCCAGGCATTTATATTTATTTTATAGCTTTACACATTCATTCCTAGTGCAACATGTAGCAAAGCAGTAAACAATAAACAATGATAAATGTTGGTCTGGTTCTGCTTTCTACGCATTTGTTTTTGCGCTCTGGTTTCTACTAGTTGGATGTTCATGGGTTTCGCTTCTTAAAATTGGTCTTAATAACTAGGTGCTACTTACAAGTTACAAGCATTGTTTTATAAAGCTAGAGTCACAGAATCACTGATTGTGTGACCCTGGGCCGAGGGCAATTATTTACGCTCAAAGTAGCAATTCGTCTACATGAGACAAAGTTGCAATATGTCTGTTTCTCATAAGGTGGATCAGAGTACAAAAAATTTCAGGAACATTGAAATCTGGAACGGTAAACTACTCTGCAAATAAGAAAAAATTGCAGTAACGATTCTTATGTCACGTGGCTTGTTTAAACTTTTATCCTTTCCTACGTGCTCAAAATTTTTGAGTGAACTGATGTTATTGATGACATAAGCTGGTTGTCCCAAAATGATTGAGCAACCAAAATGGATGCAAACGGTTCAGGTTTCAGTACATTTGAGAGGCCAGCAGGGGCATCCATTGACACCAACTCAACACAGTGATCTTTTATTACCTACACAATGGGAAAGAAAAGTGTAAACAAAGAGGAAGAAAAAAAATCTCGAAGCTGGTCACTGCTCACTAACTATGCTGATCAATTCTGACACAAAACTCCACAGTTTCAGATGGTTGAAGATAATCAAAAACTGTGTATAAGTTCATTTGATAGCATCGCACTGAAGTGTTTTTTTTAGTACTCCTTTCTTATCTTTTCTTTTTTTGTACTATCTTTTCCTTGTTTGCTTCTTAATTTGGTTCTTTAAAAAATTTCTTGATGCAGTGTGTTACTATGGTCGCCGATCCTTTTGCGGCTACTTCAGTTACCATATAGATGATACATACTTTGGCATTAATAGACAAATGATAGGTTTTCTTCCAAAATTCAGAGGAACCAATGTGGATGATCATTGACTCATTTGAGAGACGTTCATATTGTTTGTAATGCACGCAGGCCAAAAGAAGTGTATGAAGCCGACTTCATGTTAATAATGTTTTTTCTTGTTTAATTGGATATGCTATATCTGGTTGTTCTCTTTGCTTGTTGACTCAATGCCTACTTGAGACTGGATGCGACAACTATTTCTCAAGGAGTACTTGATCAAACAAAATTCACAAAAAACAACATACGAATACTTTGAGTGCTTTAGAGATCTGCTAGAGACATGTCCCGATTACTCATTCCCCGACAACGACACCAAAAGTTGGCACGTGTCTTCGTACGACCCAGTTTAATTTATTTTCTTACAAGCTACTATTAGAGCTGCAAGCAGGATTGATCACACGAGGAATTGACTAGCGAAGTAAATTTCCTATAAATAAATAAAATCTGGGATTTGTATAGACGGTAAAATAGAACATGAATGCAAGGAATTACTAATTTGATAACGGTTCAAAACAACTACTTGTAACTCATTGTTTATCATCGATGTAAATCATGCAATTTCTATCATTTCATAACTCTAACATGTTTCGATAAAGGTAACATGTTCAGTGTGTTTTACAGTTCCAATATACGCTCCTCATGTCCACTTCTCCTAACTTAAAACGTGCATTTGAAATGGAGCATACCAAGTGCCATACTTGCAACATCACAAAAATGGAGCCTCACTAGGTAAAACAATGAGATCAGGAGGGGCGGAGAAGAGATCAATGACACTGACAAAAGCAAAAGAACCCTTGTTAACTCCTTAATGA
>JAWWMW010090078.1:0-11863 GCA_035048345.1 Echeveria elegans
TATGAAGTTTTGAAATTTTTTAACTTATTTTGATATTTGTTTTGATATTTTTAAAGTTGGAGGTGGCGATAACAAAACATTTGATGAACTTCGGGTGTTTAAATCAAAATGTTTGTATTAGGGGTGTTTAAGTCAAAATCAGGCGATTAGGAAGGATAATGGGCGAATGAGAGTACATGTATTACACAATTGGAAAGTATTTACTGTTGGACGTTTGCTTTGGCTACTGGATATATTTAAAACTAGAGGTCCGTCATTCCGACGGGACTGCGACATGAACATATATTTTTATTTATATCTTTATTCGATTCTTCATATTGTTCCCAACATTTACTGCTTTAGTTTTATTTATTTTTTACTTTTTAGGATATTTTTATTCTGATAGCTTCATTTAATTCCTCTCAAATTTACTTTCCGCACAATTTTAAATTTTAAATTTATACCTATGATTTTTTTATTTTTTATTTTTTTATTTTTTATCTTATTCTCCAACTAATTTTAGCAACAAAAATTAATAATTTTAGCAACAAAAATTTTCGTCGGTATATGTATGGTGGTGGATTTAATTCTTTTATACACATAAATTTAGTATATATATATTAGTGAGCTCTCTCACAAAATAACTTTATTTTGTTTATGGAGATGCTAAAGTGCTAACACAATAAGAATTGAACACAATTTCTAATATATAATTAAAATTATCAATTCTGTTAGACACTTTTATAAAAATTTAAATAAATAAACATTACTAACTTAAGTACATCAAAAATTAAAATAATAGAAATATAACATCGTTAAAAATGAAAGGGTTTTTTAATCAAAAATACCTGTAAAATACGGATTTTACGAAACCATCCTTAAAATCTGATATGATTCAGACACAAAACATCAAAATATTTTCTTACCAATATTCAAAAATTATAAACTCACCATCCACGAATAATTCTTTCAAAAATATTAATTTTTTTACTTAAAAACATCAAAAAAATCATAATGAGTAAACAAGTGTAGATATTAAATGTAAACAAAAATCATAAAAATAAACAAGTGTAGAGTAAAAATGTAAAAAAAATCATAAGATTAAACACATGTAAACCAAAAATCTTGAAGATTAAACAACTAAATTATTTATATTGAATTGCTCACAAACGAAGACATTTTGACTGAAGTAGCTCATTTTGGTTTAGACACATGTTTTGTATGAGTTCGAATCTATGTACGGACATACATACACTTTTTCCATTGATATGCCCTAGCCAATTAGATAATGGGTTGGACCATTCACTATTTATAAATAATATTTATGTCATTAATTATTAAAATTTACTATTAATCAAATTTAATATACATATTTATTATTATACGTACATATTTATATTTTTTACTCAAGAGATATATTTTGAAATCAAATATTATAATTTATCAAATATATATGATTTATTTTCATCCTTTATAAACACAAATATATTTTAATTTTATCAATTATCTTAATCGTTAATGAAAATCGTTAATGAAATTTTTGATAAGATTCTAAACATTCATAGTAAAACACGTCATGTTATTATATAAATATAATTATATAATAAACTTTAAACTAAGTTAAAACTGTACTTATAAATGTTTTTAAATAAATTAATTTTATATAATTTTAATATAATATAACTAACTTTCAGTTCACCCACCTGTTAGTCCATTGATGTGCTGTGAAGGTTCAGGTCATATCCCAAATCTTAGTCCACAGATGCATTTGCCCTTAAGATAAGTGAAACTACTATAAAAGTTGAAAAGATATGATGTTAAGAATTAGCATATCCAAAATTCTTGATTAATGATGTGATTGCGTTTTAGCAACTGCTAACAGTTGATATATGCACAAGCAGTTGAAGTAAAGCGGAAATCAAACCTGTGTTGACACACATGGGGTGTGGGCAAACTGTGTAATTTCGGGCCTATCTCACGGTTGTTGATACACTGAACATATACGAAATCACAAAGCCAATGGCCACATAAAGTTCAGTTGTGTTGTTGTTAAATTTGTCACCAAAATTCCTCAAAGTTTCAACGCCTCCTGCAAAATATACATATATGAGTTGGATGCCTTTGTACAAATCATGCGTTGTTACATGTGCTTCATTAAATGACGTGTATTAATCTCGAGCTGGATGTGTTTGTGCAAATCATGCGCTTCATTAAATGAAGTGATTTAATCTAGAATGTTGATGCATTTGCATCTACGGAAGTAAATAGTGGAGCATATGAGCACCAAATTAAGGTGGTGCGACATAGGAAAGCTCCTCGTAAGTAGCTTCCTCTAAATTGGTGTTATCATGTGGGAGCATTGGTAATTTTTGTAGCACATGTTTTTTTCCGAATTTGTAAATTGTTAATAACATATATTTGATGTTGTCTTGAGTTACAAACCAAGTATTGAATCCATGAGAATACACATCAATGAAACATAACATGTTTCTTTTTTATTTTAGTGAAAATAAGGTGTTATATATCTCATCTTCTTGTAATGGCTCTCATAAGTGACAATTACTCAGGTGTACCACCCTAATATGGTGCAGCCGTGCACCATTATTTGTATCCAGATGTAAACATGTCATGTCATTTAATGAAGTCATGTGCATTTGCATGTGCAAATCATGAAATCTCGAGCGTGGATGCATTTTTGCAAATCATGCACTTTATTAATTGATGTGGTTTAATTTCAAGTATTGATGTATTTGCATCTACGAAAATAAATAGTGAAGCATGTGACCACCAATTTAGGGTGGTGCAACATAGGTAACCTTCTTCTCGTAAGTAGCTTCTTCTAATTAAGACTACCGGAAAAGGAAAAAAAATTTGTTGGAGAATTTAGCTTCGAAAGGTTATGTATAAGTTTGGGTCAAAAGGCAGAGACTTTCATTTGAGTTGAGTTTAATTCCACCCCGACAAATATTAATATTTTAGAATAAAAAAATGGTATATGGTGGTAGATATAGGGCCGACGAATTTAGTTACGCGGGCCCATCTATACTTTATTGCCATTTTGGGCTAGGAATGAGTATGTTGGGGTCATTTCGATTTTGCGTCTAAAATACCATTTTAGGATAATGGCAAAAAGTATCTCCAAATTATCATAATTTCCAATTTTGAGTTTGGACTTTCAATTTTTCAAATTTAGGCTTCGAACTATCACGTTTTTTTCCAATTGAGGGTCCAAACTATCATGTTTTTCTAATTTAAGGTCCGAACTACCATAAATCAGAGATTAAGACAATAAAAGTTCAAAAACTATCATAACTTTCAAATTTATTGTCCGAACTCTCATTTCTCTAAAATAGGTACATGCACTACCACCAATTAAAAAAACACTTTCAACCCAAAAATTATTTTGATATTAATTAATAAGTATTTAATAATATAAATAAAACTCTATTAATTGTTTCAAGTTTAATAATCATCTTTCAAATACTTGTTTTGAAAATAGTAAAGCGAATATAACACGATTTTATCTAATCAAACAAAATTCAACTGAAATTTACTTAATTTATAAAGATGTTTTAAAAGACAATATATTTTTTAAAACTTTCGGACATATGTAAGCATTTAAAATTTATTCCTACATCATACATATACAGAAAACCTCTGACTCAAGGCGGATGCATTTTGGGCGACTCATACTCGAGATCTCTTGATTTGATGACCAAACAACATTAATTCTCATTTCTAAATTAACTTATCGCACAACCAAACAAACTAATCTCATTTTGTTTGGGTAAAATAAATAAATAAAATTTACTTAAATTGATTAAGTTTGGGTACCCATTTTGTTTTTTTTTTCTCTATATTATACAATAAATTTTTTTAAAAACATTTAAAATTTCAAAACAAGCATTTGAAAGATGACTATTTAACTTGAAACAAATAATTTAGTTTTTTTTTTAAAACGGATGGTAGTTCAAGTACCCATTCGGAAAAAAATTGAGAGTTCGGGCCGTAAATTGAAAAGTTCGAAACTTGGTTTGTCTTTTATCTTTGAATTTTATGATAGTTCGAACCTTAAATTGGAAAAAAAAGAAGAAGATAGTTCGGACATGATTAGAAAATCATGTTAATTTGAATCATAGATTGGAAAAATGAAAGTTCGGACCATAAATTTATTAATTATGATAATTTGGAACCATTGGCGGAGGGAGGGGGGTCGGGAGGGGTCGGGTGACCCCTCCATGGCCTGAGAATCGCACTAGTACCGAGCCCTCGCCCCGTCCCGAATCATTTTTGTATATTTTTAACATAAATTACGTGTTGCGAGGTTTCTAACAGTATATTGGTCACATACTGATTATTTTTGAATAAAAAGATATGATTTTTCAAAGTTGCTCACTAATATATAAATTTTGCAGAAAAACTATAGATTATTCCGCCCAGTTTTCTATCTTCAGCAGCCATCTTTGTGGTGTAAGCTGCAGTGAGTGACGGATTGTCTATTTCTCTCCTTTATGAGTGAGAGGTGTTATTATTATTATTTTGTCTATTTATTTTATTTTGTGTAGTTGTCATGGAAAGCGATTCAGGATCGATGGTCGCTTTTTCAATTGTAATAATAAATCATGGATCCTGTATTCCGGGTAATAGTCCCGTGTTGTATACCTCGATGTATACTTTGCATCCCTTTTATGGGAAATTGTAATAAAAAAAATATTATTATCCAAAAGTTGCACATTTGGAGATTAAACATACAAGACAATACAAATCTCCAGAGTTAATTCATCTTCGTAACACCTGAAGTAATCGAAATATATGTTTTAAATATTAATAAACTTATAAATTCAAAATATATGATTTCTATTTCGTACATGAACCACGTAAATTGTAATTTCTGAATTTCTCGTAAAAACTCTTAGCTCCGTTTAGTTATGGGAAAAAAGAAGAGGAAAGAAAAAATTTTAAAAAAAATTGAATGAAAATGAAATGTGTATTTGATTGTAAGAAAAAAAATTTTAAAAAATGGGCAAAATGAAATTAAATTTTTTTTACAACTTTCACATAAAAAAATTATTTTTTTAAAAAAAAATTTTCTCACTCTTTTTTTTCGCAATCAAACGGAACTTAACATACAAAATAATAACATTACTCAAAATATTAATGAAATTATAGAGATTGCAACAAAATTGGTCAATGTCAAATCCACCTGTAATCTTATCTAAAGATGGCCAGCCAAACTCTCTCTAACTTTCTGCCCAATAGATTTAGCCTTCCTCCAAAACGACGACGTGGCTACTTTTATCTCCTCACGCATCACTTTCCTTCTTCAACTCTCCACCAATATATTTTCCTCATCACCTTTCCCCACTCGCTCCCTCTTTTCCATCCACGTTTCATAATCTCAACCGTCCGTTTCTCAATCTGACGGATCTCGTTCACTCGCCGCTTACCTTAAATGCTTCATTGTCAGATATTATTATTCATTTCATACCCGATTTAGCAAGACGACTTCGAATCGACGATTAAGTAGAGCTGTTTCTGTATCTGTAGTTGGATCTGATTTTTGTTGCGAATTGAGAATTTGCGATGGTGCGATTTTAGTTTGTTGCGGAGTGTTGATGGAGGTGGAGCGCGGAGGAGTTGGTGGTGGTGGTGGTGGTGGTTGTGATGGATTTATTGATCGGAGTAAGGTTAGGATTTTGTTATGTGACAACGATTCAGATGCTTCTATTGAAGTTCTCACGCTTCTCCGCAAGTGTTCTTATCAAGGTATCATATCACTTTGGTTTGTTTCGTTGACTTGAAGTATCAGTTTAGTTTCAACTTTCAATAGCCAGGAGTCCACTTGTAGACTTTTTGAGTTGATTTAGTTAATTGTATGTTATCTGCTATCGAGTCCGCTAGGCGCTAGTTATGTAAATTTAAGTAGATTGGTGGAAATATGAAGCTATGAAACGTTCCATTATAGTGATGTGGTGATGATGTTTGAGTGTTTTCTAGTTTTGGTAGTTTATTTTGTATTGGAAAGTTTGTGTAGCGAGTATGGAATGTTGTTGTGTGCAGTGACTTTGGTGAAGTCGGCGAGGCAAGTTATTGATGCGCTTAATGCGGAAGGAGGTGATATAGATATTATATTAACTGAAGTGGATCTTCCTTTCGCTAAAGGGATGAAGCTTTTGAAGTATATAACTAGAGACAGCAATCTGCGTCGCATCCCTATAATAAGTGAGTACATATGGTATATCTTTTTCTGTCTCTGATCAGGATTTTTTTATTATGTCAAGTGATTCTTATTTTTTTTTTCTATCTGCAGTGATGTCTTCTCAGGATGAGGTGTCAGTTGTGGTTAAATGTTTACGGTTAGGAGCAGCAGACTATCTGGTGAAGCCCTTACGGTCTAATGAGTTGTTGAACTTGTGGACTCACATGTGGAGAAGAAGACGCGTGGTTTGTACTCGCAACTCACTTAAATGGCTCAGTTGATATTGGTGTGATCATCAGTAGATTCAGTATTATTATGGGAGTTGACAATTTAGGCACGCTGAATCATTTCACATAAAGCTTTTTTTTGCTTGTATTTTACTTTCAATTTGTCAGCAAACCGTAAAATCTGATATTTTCTTCATTTGCAGCTTGGATTGACAGAAAAGAATATTCTCAGCTTTGATGTTGATGTTGTGGCCTCAGACCCAAGTGATGGAAATACGAACAGCACTACATTGTTCTCCGATGACACAGATGAGAAATCCCGTAAATGTGCAAATCTTGATGTTTGCATGTCAGTAGCTCCGCACAAAGCTGACGTGAGTTCTTTTCGCCACTTGAACATCTTGTTATTTGTTAGATTCGATAGTAGAGACAAGAGTGAGAACTACTTTTTTTATAGAGAACCTAACTTTTCTAAATTGAGTGAAGTGAACTGATGAACCATAATAGACCAATGGTTGAATTTATTTCCAGTATATAGTATGGAGATCGAGTTAATACTAACTTGTGTTTTTTTCTATTTGTTTTACGTAATGCTCCCTTTTGAGCGATACGAGTCTTGAAAGAGAAAAAACCTTATTGTTCGACAGCATGCCGATTATTTGTATGAACAGTGGTCTACCATTGAAGGGCATCATGAGAAGGCTATTTATAAGTTTTGTGCTTAGCTCTTGTTTTTCTTGCAGTTTGTGATAAAAACTGTTTTTAATTGCAGTGTGATTTTTTATTCAGCTTATAGCTTCCGCGTCTCTTGCTACTACCCCTGTAACGTCTCTTGGTGCATCTCGATCTCATATGGAACTTCAAGACAAAATGGATTGTTGTCCAAAGGAATCCAAAACAAGTGATCAGCAAACGGGTAACTTAACAAGATATTTACATTATGTAATGGTTTTCATGCTTTGTGAATAACTTGCAAGGAAGTTATAAATGTTTCCTTAGTGTATAATGTTCGAGTTCTGTTGATCATTGAGAAATTCAATATCATGAGATCCCACCGATGTTCCCTTGTGTTCATCACAGTTCCACATACTTAAAATCTAATGTTTAATATTACAGGGTCATGTCCGGCAGGTCCAAAAAAGACTCATCTGAAGCTTGGGGACTCCTCAGCCTTTTTTACCTATGTCAAGTCCAATATGAAAACAGGTTTATCCCAGGGTGCCAATAATTTGGATGTAAATAATGGTCGAAACTTGAAAGAGAAAGAGAAGACTCCATTGAGAATTGAACCATCGAATGCTGCTCAGACTAATGAAAATGGAAGTGGGAAATATGTGGATGGTATTTCTAACAATAAAGGCATGCTAGAGGCTTTTTCGATTGAGAAGTCTTGCACTCCTCCAGTCATGCGGGACTCCGAGCTACAAAGAAACTTAAAGGAAACTGTGAACTTGCAGGTACCCAGACAACATAGGAATGAGCTGCTTCATAGTAATACTGGAACTCAGACACATTCTTCCTATTCTTACTATATGCCAGGAATAATGAATCAATTGATGATGCCTCCCTCGGCATTTCAAGAGTACCAGAAGAACATATATGATTTACAACATCATGCAGCTTCAGCGCCATCACAATTTGCTCAACATCTGCCTCAGTGTCCGCCACTTGTTCCATCATATCCATGCTACCCCTATAACATATGTATACAGCCGGGTCAAATCCCAACAACTAATCCATGGCCATCCCAACATGGAGGTCCTGCTCCATCAGAAGTGAAATTGGGGAAAGTTGACAGAAGGGAGGCTGCGCTAATCAAGTTTAGGCAGAAAAGAAAAGAGCGATGTTTTGATAAAAAAATTAGATATGTCAACAGGAAAAAGCTTGCTGAAAGACGCCCACGTGTACGTGGGCAATTTGTTAGGAAGATGAATGGTGTAAATGTTGATCTGAATGGCGTACCTTCTCCTGAGTTAGATGCAGAGGAAGAAGAAGAATATGATGATGAGCATGGATCAAGAGATTCCTCTAACGACAATGATGGTTAGGGAGCTAGATGCTGCTGTTCACAATTGTCCAAGAACTTTGTATCAGTTAGATTTTCAGTTGACTTCAAGGTGCACAGGATGTTGTTGCTAGTGGTTCAGTCATAATGAACCGAAGTTTGTACCGTTTTGAAAATACTCGACTCAAAATGTGTTCCATTCCGGCGTAGGCTCCTTGGATAAAGTATGTTCTTGCATGCTTGAGAGAAAGCTCTGTTGCAGTAATAATGTTGATGAATTTGGAAAGGAAGTGGTACCTGATGGTTAGGAAAATACTCCTGAAGAAAACTTACCAAAGACCTACTTGTAGAAGATTTCTGCAGCTATCGTAACAACTTGAATACAGAACAATGATTATTGAGAACACTAAATCTCCGATGATGGATCCAGCTATCCATTTATTTCTATTCATCCTCGCAGAATTTTCTTACTCTTGCTAATTTTGTCATCCACTCCTTGAAGCTGCAAGTCACGAACGCATCAGTAACTACCAAAGCCTGAAATACCACCTGTATTTTGTGGCAACTTACCGTGCTCTGAGCATGCAACAATGATTGACGCTGCTGACGCAAATCTCGGATGATAGAGTCACCAAGCTCTTCAGTCTCCAGCATTAGTTTTCTAATTTCTCTTATTCTGTCTGTCGACTTGTTTAGTCTTTCTGTTGATCCCATCAGTAATCTTCCACTTATGTCGGCAGAGACCGTTTCAATACACAATTGCATGACCTTCTGACGTAGCGGAAGCTTGATAATGGATGGGTTTTACTTCTAGCCGAAGCTCGAAGGATCGAATGATAAAAACACACACCCGGAGGTGATGCAAAGACAAAGAAACGAAAGATAACAAATCTGTTTTTGATTGAAGCTCCATAGACAGATTTTCAGAGTGAAGCTCCATAGACAGATAACACTCTTTTCAGAGTGAAGCTCCTTTTATAGAATTCCAAAAGTAACTCCTTTTCCTCCATTTAATGTGAAATTCCAATCCTTTCATTTCTTGTTTTGATTGCTTCAATTGAATCCTCCTCATAAAGCTCCATTACTCTTGACTTATCATTTCATGTAACCTAAAAATATCTATTTAATTTTTGTTGTGACAAAAATCATATTTTTTATCCTGAATTATTTCGGTCCAATTTAATGTTTCTCGGTTCAGTACAGTCCAGCAGGTTTATTGGTTCGATCTAAAGACTCCCTTAATATTTGAATCACTCCTTGGCATAAACACAAAAGTTTTGGTAGTTTGAGTCATCTTTCCAATGCAACTTGTTTCGTCTCGATCAGATATCGTATGCTCCCTGTGGAGCCTTCCCATGCTCAAAAGGTCGAAACTGCCGATTTTAGTTCTGAAGTCTACTCGATCGAATGGGGGTTGGCTCGATCGAGCCAAGGGTTTCTAAGGAGCCATCTCGATCAAGTGAACCTTTGGCTCGATCAAGTAAAGTGCTCCTGATGGGTTTTCTCGATCTAGTGAACTTTTGGCTCGATTGTGTGACCTAACTTCCGAATCAGCCTTTGTGGTCTACATGAGAGTTGTAGATCTATGAATTAGCTTTCCGACGCATTTTGGTTCACCTCAATCGAACAACATATGGGTCCTATGGATGCTTTAAAAGCATTGAAGATCTGAAAGATCAAAAAATCGCCAATTTTACTCTGTTTAGTCTCGTTTTTGCTATGTTCTTCTCCAAACTTCTACAATCATCATAAAATGTATTTTATACCTAACAATGTAAGTCTAGAATACGATCGGAATTATATGATAAAAGCGAAGAACATAAGCAAATATGTGTTCAAATAATAGACTATTTTGACACCGATAAGCGAGCGTGAAAGGGTTCATGTAGACCAGTCAGAGGTATCAGTGGCAGTGGGAGCACGGGTGGTGTTTCAGCTAAGATTCCTAAAATACAGTGGGTCAGGAGAACCAGAATTCCAGGTGTTGAAACATCTCTTGAAGAGGTCTTGCTAAGTATGGAGAGTGTTTGTTCTCATTGTGTTTCAGGATTTGGCAAGACGTGTTTGCAGTAGTGGGAGCCAGTTGGAACCGAGGAGAGCGAGTCAGTGGCAGATTCGGTCATGACTGGTGTGTTGAAGCTCAGCGGAGTTTCAACGGAGTCTTCTAAGTGATAAAGAAGACTGTGGCAACTAGAGGTCTGGGAAAAGTGACGTTCCGTTGACAGATTACCGAAGAACACGAGTAAAGTCCAGATGAACTTTGTTCCGTGACTTCAAGTGAGATTTGTTGGGTAGTGAAGCCCACGTAACAATTATTGGAACAGGACCCGGTTCAGTAATAATCCCTATAAATACAGTGATATGTGCGTGTAATCTGCTTATAACAAACCCTAATAAAATTCCTCCTAGTTGTCCGTGGACATAGGTTGCGAGAGGCAACTGAACCACGTTAAATATTGTGTTCTTGTTTGTTTATTTTCTGCGATTGATTTGGAATTGTATGTGTGACGATATTTCTTCGTGTGTGAGAATGTTATTCGCAACAGCCATTACTCTCTAAGATGAGATCCCCAAATTGCAGAGCTACTGCTGGAGACTACACTCATGCAAATTAAGGGAAGGATATAGGTAATCTCCTGCGTGACTGTGCACATAGTTGCTGTCATCTTGACTGTTGATTAAGTAGTTGATCGTTGACTATGGGGAGAGATGGACAGTGTAGATTGACTAGTGCAAGGTTGTTGGTCTATAGCGTTTGTGCTGTGTGTAGATGAAATGGGTGGGGTTGTGGTGAGCTTGACGCATCTGACCTCTCGTTCCTTTTTCGACGAGTTTGTTTTTGTTAGGTTTTAAGCTAAGTTTGTATTAATATGCATGCCTCAATTGCCAATGACATTGAGAGGAGTCTGGGTGTAATTTTTGATACTTGAAATGGCCAGAAGTTGACAGGAAAGAGCTGACTAAGATGGATGCTTGAGCTGCTGCTATATCTGGGCAGAGATGGAGCAAACCGGTGTCGTTTAACCAGGCGCCAAGGAGTTCTATTTGAAACAGTGGCGGAGCCAGGGGGTCGGGAGGGGTCGGCCGACCCCTCCGTGGCCTGAAAATCGCCCATAGTACCGAGCCCTCGCCCTGCCGTCGCCCCCTCCGCTCGCCGCTTCGACCCCGCCGTCTCCCAGCTTCTTCTCCGACTGCATCAGTTCGTTCTTTTTTTTTGTTTTAGGGTTACAAAACGACGTCGTTTTGTGTTAAATAGAACGACGTCGTTTTGTTACCTAAAAAAAATAACGACACACGAAGACGGATGAGCGACGGGCGAGGGTCGCGAGGTGAAGACGACCGAAAGCGGAGCCGCGGAACTCGGACGAGAGACGGGCGAGGCGAAGACGGACAGAACGCGGACAGAGGACCAAACCGCACTGATGATGTGGATGATGAGCGATTGAGCCCTAA
>JAWWMW010090094.1:0-11859 GCA_035048345.1 Echeveria elegans
TTGTTTTTCCGTCAGTTGTGAAACGACGTCGTGCCCCCTTCTTCAAGCTTTCAGTTTAAAATTTTTAAAATATATTTATACAATGCAGTTGAAGAACAACAAAGTGTCTGTAATATGGTGGTAAGTGTCCCGCTTGCAAACCCCCTGATTTTAGTTCGATCCCCGTTCGCCGATTTTTTAAATTGTTTTTTTTTCAGATCTAATTATACTGCATATAAGCTGTTCGAAGAAATGTCTGTGAGAGACATGGAACAGCCATCACGTGAGAGAGCTTTCTGTTACTGCTGTTACATTAGCTTATTAAAAATCTATTGTCTGTGAACCCTTGTTATATAACAATTGTGTTAATTCTAGCCTAAGTTTTGAACTTAACAATGTCTGTAGACGTCTTCAACTGGTGTGCTGGACATTGAAAATGATTCGGTTAATAGACTTTGCATGCCAACAGGAATATGCTGAGGTGCATAAGTAAAAAATCATTTCAATGTTTAGAAATTCTTTGGGAAAAATCCTTATATTCTCGATGGACGCTATCGTCTTCTACGTCCAGCTTGGGTACAGTTTGTACAGTCTCAATGCTTCTTCCTCTTCAGGCATGAAACTCACCTCACTGATGAACTGTTCGAGCATGCTCCTATTCAGATTCTTTTGACCGTTTCTGATATTGCTTTGCTTTTGACTTACTAAGAGAGGAGAATGATAGACATGTTTCACCTGTATGCCAAGGGAGGTGAGGGTGGTAATGGCTGTTCCAGTTTTCGCCGCATCAGACAAAATCGTAGTGGAGTTCATGATGGCTGTTCCAGTTTTTCTCTCTGTCTCTCACAGACATTTCTTCGAACAACTTGTATGCAATATAATTGGATCTGAAAAAAAAAATTAAAATATAGCCGCAGCCGTGGTCGAACTCGGGTCAAAAGCAAGGCAGGGAGGACAATTACCATTATACTAAAAAGACTTTGAATTCTATTACTGCAATACATAAATATTAACAATCTTTTGTATAAATATATTTTAAAATTTTTAAACTGAAAGCTTGAGGAAGGGGGCACGACGTCGTTTCACAACTGACGGAAAAACAAACGGCGTTTTCATGCCGTTAGGGACGCAGTTAACGGCGTGACTTAAATGGATAAGTCAACAAAAGTTTACGAATTTATAGTCGGTCAACGAAAAGTACAGCATATAAATGGACAAGTTTAAGTTGGGGATTTAAGTGGACAAATCGAAAAAGTTGGGGATTTAATAGTCATTTTTCCCTATATAAAAAGGCAGAGTTGTAATAAGGTAAAATTTGAAACGGCAATGGTTTAAAATGACTGCTATAACGAGAGATCTGTTATAACGAAGAATGTTATAGCGGTGCGGACTGTACCAACTTGATAATCTGATTCCTTCTCTCAGTAGCCATCTAGAGAATAGTTCAACTTCATATCCCCCATTTGCATATCAGCCTACATTCTCAGAATTTGAGAAATTTAGCATTCAAAGACAGGAGGACGATGAGTCGCAACATCAAAACAGTGATCGGTGAATCATAAGGCGTACGTAGAAACGGAAAATGCAAGTCAAAACGTACAATGTATAAGCATTACACTGGGTAACAACAATGTTCAAGATGTTACACTCTGATCCTAATACAGATGCTCGTTCGGGTTGTATCGAGATAATTGTCTATATAACACACGTAGTGAGGCAACAAATTCATTGTGCCAAGTTTTGTACAATGGGTAAGTTCCTATGTTATAGGATTCGGGCAATACTTTACATGAGAAATGCCCATTAGGTCATTTGGAAGGCCAGATAATCCATCTATGAGTTGACGCATGCAACAAGATGTGGATGGGAATGTCAGCGGTAATCAATATCTCTCACATCTGGTGTCCGAAACTCTCTCTGAGGAGATAGGTTTCGGTAGACAAGAAAAGTGAAGTTTAGGAGATCTGATCTGTCGCATACTCTCATTGTTGTATTCGGTGGTCAATAGTTCCTTCTCCTGTAGAAAAAGGATAAATTTTAGATAGTAACAGCAAGATGTTATGAACAAAAGAAAACTGAAACTAGAGAAGGCTTTCTCCTCATCAAAAGAATATTATCTGAACAACCAAGTAAAGAGAATAATACTTTCAAGTTCTTACCGATACCGTGCATTCGCTTGACGAATTGACTGAATTCCATTAAGTTATTTTGCTCCATGAGATGAAGACTGAGCCTGAGGTAGTTGAAAGTGCATAGATGCTGTCCATCTGGATTGTCGAAGGGTTTAGCAATATCTAAAATTTTGTTGTAAGCGCCTCGATCGTAGCACGGAAGCGAATTTTCACTAGCAACATGTATCCCAGCATCCCATGCAGCATTCATAACCTGAAAATTAGTTGGACACAGATTGAGCTATGGCAAGTATAAGTGTATAACAACTCATAACAATATGGTATCAACAATCTTCCGAGCTTACCTGCCAAGCCAAACCATCTGGATCAGCATATGCTTCCAAAATTTCTTCATGCTCGCTAAATATACGCATCTCCACACATGTGAAGTTCAGAATTGCTGCATGCTTCTTCAGCATGGAAACAACAGGAGCATAACCATCACGATTGGATGGATTGTGGAAACCTGCAGCAAGTTCAGCAGCATGACTGGTTGTCTTGTACCACCAATGGACACCAGGTAGCTGCTCGAGCAGAAATATCACGGATGTTATTATAAGAAAATCATTGACGTAATGCATTCATGTACAGTGACCTATAAAAAGACCTAATGAGTAAAAAGCAATTGCATCCCCAACTTCTCGAGCTGGAAATAATTTGTCAGTTTGATTTTATTTGTGTTGCAGTAGCATCCCCAACATCTTGTATTAAGATGGTTAAGAAGTTTCACAGCTTTACCTCCGAATTTGATGAATATACAAAATAAATACAAACGAGTAGTAAAAGGTGGGCCTAGAAGCTACTTACCTTGGCCGCAATCGGAGTCCCTTCAAAAGCTAGTTTTGCAAGAGAAAGCACACGATCACCGTGATCTATAAGAACCTGTGAGTACCAGTTCAGAAAGAATCTGCCATGATACCCATCATAATCTCCACCATCGCAGAAAAACCCAGTTTCAAATGGCCGAGAATTATATGAACCAGTGTTATCTGGCACTCGGCCCCAAAATGTATGTCCCCTGGCTTCTGCTGCCATGGCCAGGCCTTTCAATAAGTATTGATCGTAACACTGACAAGAATAGTTAGAAATGGATTAGCCAAGTGAGATGTAAAGGCACGCCTAGTCAATAAGTATTAATGACCTAATTCTAAAGAACACAGGTCACTAAGTTCATTCAACAGAGGTACAGTTAGCTCAAAAGTCATACATTTAACATGATTACAAGACAAGTTTAGAATATTAATATATCCGACATTAAAAGCAATTATTTTTAGACTCTGAGTAGTTAAGCTGATTATTTGGTGACACCATGCTGAGGTTAGCTACTTAAATTTGACTGGCACTTTCAATATCTCAGACAGTTGTACTATATGCATTACGTTGCTTTAGGTCTAAACTAGCAAAAAAAAAACAAAGATCAGAAACTATGACTACATCACAACAGAACGATATGTTTACATTCAGTTGCAAAATACCTGAAATTGCCCGACACCAGGATATCTCCAGCCATGCTTTACTGGATATGAAGGATATCGTAGATCCCCACACGGACCTAGGCCAACTTGAATTAAGGATATGCAACCATCCTCAAAGAACTCATGAAATTCGACTCGAAAGCTTTTCATGAAGTCAAAGTAAACCTAGATATATGAACAAAATATGAAAGCTAAATATAAACTTAAAAGCTGGATAGGAGAGGTTGACGCCAAGTACTAAGTCACGTTATTTGTCAATACTCCATAAGAACTAGGCTGACTGCAGCCATACAACTGCTATAAATTATAGGTGATAGAAAGTACCTCAATTGCAGTACGACCTCTCAAGACACGCTGCTTGTCAATCCCCCACGTAAGGCACTCAGGGTTACGCCTTCCCTCACGGTCGGTAAAGAAAATGTCAGGATTGCTTCGGCCAACTTCAACCACCCAATGAGGTAATGGTATACAAACATCATCCCCAACATTGCCTCCACATTCATGGAATGACATTACTACCTGAGCAAATAGTGCGATACAGTTATGATATATAATGCATTAAAATCAACATTTTGTTGGTGAAACTTGCCTGTAACTTAAGTTCAAGCTCACGGACAATCTGAAAAAGTTTCTTGTAACCATTCCAATTGTACTCGAGCGGGGCATGAGTCTCTACTATGCCCCACCAGCAATCAACCATCACACCATCAACATTGGCCGACTTTAATAATCTTAACTGCTTAATTAGACCATCTGGATCTACCATCTCGCACTTCAAATTGATAACACCTAGCTGAAGCGGAGCCAAAACATAATGAACTGAATTAGTATGTGGATACTAAACATAGAGGGAATAATTAAGATACTCAAATTAAATAATAACGATTAAGACATATGAGTCATGTATAACAAATGATTAACTAAATGACAAGATAAATGGTTCTAATTTCCACGGAGACGAGAGCAGGCAGACAGCTGACTGAAAGTAAATGACTAACGTCAAATGACCAGCCTCGTACACACGAATTTACTAAACGAGAAGTATAAAATGAACAATTGACGATCATATTGACACTTGTTCATGCAGAGAAATTATAAAGAACATCTCCAATATTAAAATGGCTTAAAGGTGCATTGAACTATGAAATTGTGAGGTTCATATTTGTTGAGAAATAATGGATGAATATATTTCTGAATAACATGAAGGCTACAGAAAGAAGAGCAAAGACATTGAACTCACTGGTAGCATGACATACACAGGTATGTAGGAAGTGCCGCCAAAGCCACGCTCTTGTAACCGTGTGGGAATTTCGACAATCTATAACAAGAAAACACGCTAAACTGAGCAGAAAGTGACAGAAAGGTATTAACAGGCAATGAGCAGCAGGCAGTCATGGTAACTAGCAACCACACAATATCATGCATGGAATCAAAAAGAAACAACCATGATTCAACTACAAATTTATTTTCAGAGCTCAGTCAACCATATTGATTGGTTCTTGTGGAGAATGTATTAACTGTCTACAACACTCAACCGAATATCAAGTTATCAACTAAACAGATTTTAATCAAGCTGCCACATAGCAATAATAAAATACCTGCTTGTCCATACTCCCCATGGCTCCTTCTATTACAGGAAGAATTCCAGCTGGACAGCATACATCTCCAACCAAAGAAGTACGAGACATATCACTGGATGATAAATCGAATGGCATACTACTGGACATATAAACACCTTTCATACTACAGACATTGTATTCAGCAGAATTGGGATAACTAGGAGATTCCCCTCTAAGAGATGATGAAGGCATCGGTTGCACGGTCATTTGTGATGGTGAAGACATTGTCATTGTATTTGGAGCACCATTCATGGGTCTTGGGTTCTGCAAGAGTCAAACGATATACTCAATGAGTTGTATAAGAAAATGCAAGACTCGAGTATCAAGCTGTTCAATGAAAATCAAAAAATGAGTCGTTCAACACAGAAACAAAAATCGTTGAAAAAATTTCCTACTTCACCTGAGATCGTGAAGGAAATGTGGTTCCATCCGGAAGAACAGTCCACCCAGCTTCCCTTGCCAAAGCTGCAATGACATCATTAATATCCGCCCTGACCCTAAGATTATAATTCCCATGCCTCCGTAATCCAGCAAGTATCCTAGCAGTTATCGCTCTCCTGTGTCTTTCCCGTAGCTTAGTCCTCTCTTTCTCTTCTACAGGTCTACTCCTCCTTATTCCCCCTTGACTACTAGACTGCTCCTGGAACTGATGCTTAAAATGGCTGTTGCTCATCCCTTCTCCAAGTCCAGCCATCATCATTGCATTGTTCCTCCCTTCCTCATTCCCTTCTTCCTTCACATCCATATCCTCTTCCTCGTCACCATCATCGTCATCCTCACTTAGTCCTATCATCTTTTGCATCTCCGCCATATCTATTTCAAAACTTCCCGTCGTCGAACTATCACTTACTTAAAATTTAAATCTCATTTCACTCACTAAGCAACGAAATAGCACCATTACAACAATTGCCTTCAGACGGTCATCAGCCGGAACTCAATTCCACTCATTCACATAAAATACACAATACAACAAGTCATGAAATTCAACACAACAGCATCACAAGTTCACAAGTACCTCGTTTCCAAGCTGACAACTAGTCTCATACAGCCAGTCCACACCACCACGCAAATCCAATTTTTCCAAATCATCCGAAACTCATGACTCCACACACAACCTAACCGGTTCAATTTCGTAAAAAGAAGTCTCCGAGCCTCCAGATCACCGGATCGGGGTCTGAATTTCCGGCTACCGGGAGACGGAAGTGAGGACCACTCAACTGTCAAATTTGAAGTAAAATTAATTCACAGAGAAAGTGAAAAATGAGACGAAGGTGGAGTGAGCACGTGAGATGTTTCCGGCGAGCCGCCGACGGTGTTTTTCCGACAACCGATGTACGAAACGCGTGTTAGGGTTTCACGCGTGTGGAGGAGGGGTGACACGACTGAGGCGTGTGAGAACGATGCAGCGACTTTGAATTGAAACGAACCAAACGAAACGTGAAAGTGATACGGATTACGGACCGAAACGGTAGTCACGTGAGTTCGACGTGATCTCTGTTGGAAATCGACGTCGTATAATGATGATGTCCCTCTAAAATATTACTACTACAAGTACTAAAATAAATATAATCAAATTCACATAAATTTACAAATAACTGAATTTATAGAACTTTTTTTAAAAAAAATGGTCGGACATTCTCCGGACTCGAGCCATAATGCACTCAGGAGGTGATGAATTAGGTATTTCCTATTAGTTTGATTGTCGGAATGACTTCCAGATAATTCATATGTTGATGTAATTTATGATCTGCAAGAGCGAAAAAAGCGAGCATAAGTGACACAGTATATAGATAAACGGAGCAGGGGATGAATTCTCACCTGACCGAGTACTGGACAACTTCAGCATTATATTGGAGCACGAGGCACTATAGCTAGTTTACCAAATCGAGGCAGCAATGGAGTAGGAAAGCCGCAAAGCTGTCGTGGAATGTGACGTAAGATCTCGACAAGAAACGGAAATTGGCTGAAAGGGCTGAGCATCTCCTGTGTTCGGTATCCGGAGCTGTCTCAGACAAGTTTAGACACAAGCAAAATACATAAAAACAAAGTGTGTGAGAATATGAAGCTGTTTATACTTATTTCATCAACCAATTTTTTTTATTTATAAATTACATCCACAATCATCAGACTAGTCGAGTTAATAAAGCAATTTTAGAGAGCTACTCAAGACTGCTTGAAGGACTTGCATTCCAACATTGCTTCTTGTTATATCGAGAAAAAAAAAAACACATCGCTTCTTGGGTTGAAGATGTTTTATATGTAGATACCACTTCTAGGAACAAGTAGACAATAGTATCACAAGTGTAAAATTTAACATGTTTTTTTTTTTGGAGTTTTTAAGCAACTGAAACTAAACTAAATTGAAAGGAAGTTCATTCTATTGAGTTGAAAAAAATGACAGATATGGGATGGTGACTTTACGTACTATTTTACACATACAAGTACAGACATGTATGCATGTAGGAATCATTGTGAAGATCAGACGGTTTCTTTCTACATTCTTTTTCTTCTTTTATCCTGATATGAAATATAATCTGATTAATACAGTCAGCCCATTATAACATTCTTCGATATAACAGATATTTTATTATAACAGTCTTTTTAATTTATACCGTTTTAAATTTAACCTTATAAAAGTTCTCGTTATAACAGCCTCTACCTATTTTTATATAATATCCTACTCATTTTTCTCAAACATTTTGGGATGTTATACAGGGAGCTGACTGTATATGTACAACAGGTCGCATACGGACGCAGAGCTCACAGCATAGCACTTGGTGAAGGAAGATTTCCATGTATATATGAAGACATGGATTACTCACCTAGTCCTTCCGCAACCTTCGTTCTATAACCAACTTCACATGCCTTGTCGTACCTCACTCTCTGAGTCGTGTACCCTTTTGATCAAGCTAAGGTAAAGGCAAGGGCGCAAGGCAAGGCAAGGCAACACCCCGTGTTGTAATAAAAAGAGGTGATCATTTGGAATAGTTGCCACGGATGGATTTCAATATCGCGTTGTTCTGGCTGCAAAAATGAGGCCTTGGCTTTCCCGGATGTGTTGACTGAAGCTTTATTCGTTGTGCTTTTATGAGACTGATTAGAGTTTCCCTGTGACACGCCTGGTTGGAGCTCGGCGATTGCAGATATTGGAACGGTGGGTGGTTGACAAGAGACTGAGCATCGTGTATTTGACATCAACACTGGCATTGATGATTGGATGCGCCGTTTTATTGAGTCGGGCAGCTGCATCCGCTCCAAATCATTCTGCATCAGATATTTGATGTCAGTTCACAGGGAAAATGTTATCATTTCTACACGGTATTTTGAATAAAAAAATTAAATCAAAATAACAATAACCTGCAAATTTTCCACCACTTCACGATCAAATACAGATACATCTTTTGCATGCTCATTGTGTGACTTTAAAGTGGCCCTCGACTTCAGCCAGCTAGGCTTGTAACTGCTTAACAGTCCGTGAAATACAAGCAGCAAACGATCGAAGACATTTTCTGCAGAAGCTGCTGTAGTAGTAAAATCAATTTTAGACTCTTTTTCCCGAATACCCACAGAACTTTTTGTGGGAGAATGCAAAAGGTCGAAGACGAAGGACAACCGATGCAAGCATGTGTCTCATGTTCCGAATATCCCTGTCCCTAAAACAAGAGGCCAAAATATTAACACTTACCTCGGCACATAATAATATGTTGTGTCCATATATACAGCCAAGGCTAACATATAAAGCGAATAATGAAATTAAGATAGAGTCGCTCAGAACTCAAGATGAAACTCACCCTTCGAACCAAATTATGGGCATCAATCTGAGAATGAAATGCAGTCGTAAAGACATAGACGCTTCATTTGTTTTGCATTTTACATTTGTTGAGCAAGGTTTTGCATTTTACGAACACCTTTTTGCCTAACTCTTGCAGTCTGCTTCATTTGTTTAGCAGGTGGTTCTACATTGAACATATCTCCTGTTTTGGTTCCCTTCCTTACCCACCAACTGTCCTCATCATCAGAAAAACTTGGTGAGTCTACTTGCAAGCATGAACCTCTCTCATCACCCAACTTCTGCCTTTTGGCCTTCCTACATTCTTCATAACTAAGTGTCTCTTCTTCCTGATTGATTTTGTAAATGTTGCTGCCATTCAGTCCCACAAACTTTTTAAGATGTGTATTAGATTCACTACCCATTGCATCTGTCGAAGTAGATGAGGACTGTGGACTGTGGGAACTGAAACAATGAAGATATAGCAGCCTTCAAATCAGCCACCGAAGAGTTGTTTTTCATGCTTATGCCACGAACGGAGATATCCCCTGAAAGGAGAGGCTTATGTTTTTTGGTGGACTTTGAATGAACCTTCTGTTTGGAAGAGATATTACAACTTTTACGTGGCTGATTTGTATCACTATCATCTCTTGTAATAACCGAGATAAGCCCACGAAGCACAAGACGCCGTTCACTTGAGTACACACTCATCATCAACTCATTGGCAGTTTGTGATTCCTCAAGAATATCACGCAAGAAAGGTGCAGGCAGTTGCTTCAAAACTCGATGATGTCTCTTCCTCTTGTCCAACAAAGGCCGATCCTTATCTGTATACCCACTCACTATCAGTTGCCTGACATACGCAGGAGGATAAAATATACCACACTTTGCAAGTTCTCTAAGAAGGAATTGCACACGTTTTGAACCTCCTCCATGAGCTTCATGCTGATCTATCCAGCAAACAATGATATCATGCAACGGACCAGGGCTTTCAAATACATCTAAGATTTCAGCTCCTCTTTCTGTTGCCTTGCCAGCATTACTCATGTCGGACCCAATGTCCGACAAAGCCTTATTCGAAGTATTGAACTGTCTAACAAAACCCATAGCATAAAATCCTGATTCAGTAATACCTTCCTTTTTACTTTGAGCAGAATCTTGCAAGACTTTCAGTCTTATCGGCACGCTGCACCTGCTGTTGGGCCTCCAATTTCCGTGGTCGTGGCATTGTTGAAGATGTGTGGAGCTTGGAAAGAAGCCTGAGCCGCTGGGTTTTGAAGACAAACCTTTCGGAGTGGTGTGGCGGCGTCGACGACGGGATGACGTGTTACACGACGCTTGGAGGCTTTTGCTGTGTGGTGTCCCTCCGACCCGGGCTGACGGTCGAGCTTCGATGACGTAGTGGCGAGGAAGCCGTTGAGCCGTGAGCGCAAGGTTGGCACTCGGCTCGCTCACTGCTCATGCTGCCGGGGATCCATCTTCCGTGGCCGTGGTGTTTTTAAGATGTGTGGGGCTTGAGATGGGGTCTGTGCTGCTGGGGTTTGAAGACAAAACCTCCTGTGCTGGCGCGGTAGTGACGATGATGGAGCTAGCGTGTTTCAGGGAGAATGGCAGCTTTGACAGCGTAATATCCCTCCAGTCGGGCTGTCGGTCGCGTTCCGGTGAAGTGGTGGCGAGGAAGCCGATGAGCCGCGAGTCGCGAGTCTCCTTTGCCGCTTTGTTGTCCGTGTGGCCAGTGTTGCTATGGCGCGGTAGTCGATGGGTCGGTGGGCTGTTGGCGAATGGTTGTTCGACGTGTCATTTATTGCATTTACTGCTCGGGCGGGATCCGAGGCGTCCTTTTGGGTTTGTTAGAGGAAATACATGTTTTGCTTGTATTTTTTCTATTTGGTATTGATGGCCGCATGGGATTCTATTTTATTTGATTTTTCTAGTTATTACTCCCTCCGTTCCATAAAGTTCTTCCTATTGTGGTTGTTGGCATGGTAGTTAAGAAATAATGAGAGTGTGAAAGTAAAAATAAAATAAAGTAGGTGAAAGAAATATAAAGTAGAAAGAGAGTGTATTGTGAGAGTAAATTAATTGTCATAAAAGGAAATAGGAAGAACTTTAAGGGACACCCAAATAAGAAAGTAGGAAGAACTTTTTGGGACGGAGGGAGTAGATGATTTGATATTTTATATAATATTTTGTACCTGTATAATCTATTATCGAAAAAAGATCACTTACTCTTAAGTCATAATTTTTTATTATAATGAAATTATAATATATTTTAGTTCAAAAGTAAACAAAGCAAGTATTACGTACTAAAAACCTTGAACTCGGTAAAATTGTATATTTGTTTGATTGATATAGATGAATAGAATATGAAATGAATACAAACAACTAAAAGTAATTGATGCCTATTTTGGGGTCAAATTTATCTTCTACCATTTTTATTACAAAATTGTCTTCTATCTAACACTTAGAAAAACAAA
The DNA here is from genome assembly GCA_035048345.1 of Echeveria elegans. NCBI lineage: Eukaryota > Viridiplantae > Streptophyta > Magnoliopsida > Saxifragales > Crassulaceae > Echeveria > Echeveria elegans. The sequence goes on from JAWWMW010090094.1 coordinate 11,491, forward strand.
GCCTTCCCAAATGGTGCATGGAATTTCATTTCATGTGTTCACTTACTCAATTTTTTTATAGTGTGATTACATCGAGTGTAATCTGGGAGAACCCGACCAACACTTTGATATCGGCGGAGGTTGATGATCAACCTCGCCGGGAACAATGAAACTCTTCGTGTGGAACTGCCGGGGATTGGGCAATTCTCGGACAGTTCGTGAGCTCACTAGTTTGGTGAGACAATATATGCCCAATGTGATCGGACTGATAGAAACAAAAGCAGATAAAACGAAAATGGATCACATTAGAGTTCGGTTGGGTTTTAAGCATGGATTTGTTGTTAACAGAATTGGGATTGCTGGTGGAATGGCTTTGTGGTGGAAGGAGGA
>JAWWMW010090103.1:0-11858 GCA_035048345.1 Echeveria elegans
TCGTTAGCAATCTGATATCAGATTGTATTGTACCCAACTGTTTCTGTATCTCATTCAGCAACTCCTTTAGTGACCCAAATTCTTCTGCGGGAAGTGGAGTTATTTCTGTCCTTCTATTTGCTCTAGTCGTTGCAAGCTCAATGCACTCTATTCTCTTACTGAGTTGTCCAATGTCAGTTCTTGACTCCGCCTCAGTGATTGCAGAATGAGCACATGCCAAGTTGTGATGATCAAGAGTCCTCCTCCCACTTGATTTAAACAATTTGTTTTCAGGGCTTAAGGCGAAACCTGCTTTATGTTCTGCCTTGAAGAGAGACTTAACTACAGTGGGGGAGTCGGGCTTTTCAAGCCTGTTCTCGCCTCCTGTAATTTTGTCTTCAGACTCTATCTTTCGTTTCCCATCAACGTTGCGACTTGCAAACACTTCAGGCACTTCAAATATATCTTGAACTTTATATGAACTTAAAGAAACATCCAATGTTTTACTTGGCTGTAGTGGTCTTATCTCTGGATTCTTTTTAACTGCATCGAGGCATGAATTAAGCGCGGTTATGCTTCCTTGGGAATGTAATGGACCCAATGAGTTACGCCTATTCCTCCTTCCAAACTCTTTTACATTTGAAATTCCCTTTACCTTCTCGTCAAGCTTTTTTATTTGTTGCCAGTAAGTGTCAATATCCGGAGGCTCGGCGCTGCCGACTTTCAGCTCTTGATCGACTCCAATAGTTTTAGTTTCATCGGAAGGATTCTCATTTTTATTCCAACCAATGAAATTGGCTTGAACTTTCTCTTTTTCTGCTAAGCCCGTGGGGTAAACCGGTGGCAAAGCATTATTCCTTTTCATATCTTCGACCACGCTACTTCCTTCCCCTCCGCCATACAACAATTCAATCTTTTGTAGAAATGTGGACTCAGAATTTTCAGCTTCAATGCAGTCAATATCATTACAGCCGAGGCTCAGCAGCTTATACTTATAAGCCTGAATTTGGCTTTCCAAGGCTGCAATTTCCATATCTTTCTGATAAATAACGTCTTCGAATACTGCAACACATTCATCAGCATGAAACATTTTCTCCTCAGCCATTCTCTTATAGTGTTTCGCCTCCATTTCAACGGCAGCCTTCTCCCCTTGCAGACGCAAAATCATGGAGAGTGCCTCGCTGGCAGCCGTCTCCGAGGCTTCTCTTTCCTGATCCAGCTCTGCATAGAGCTTGTGCAAGAGCTGTTGCTGCGCATTTAGCGCCTCTTTCAGAGCAGTTAAATCAGTTCCTGACTTTCCCGAAAAAACCCCACTTTCCGCCATCGAGTTTACACCTCCTGCAATTGTTGCAACATATTAAATTTATCAAAAAAATTCAAAGCACCCCTCCAAGATCATTTACGTATATCAATACAATTCTCAACATTTCCCTTCACCAGGTTTTTCTTTTTTGTTTACAAATTCCTCATTTCCCAGATCTTGATGCGAAATGGGTTGTTGTGAAATGAAATACCTGCCTTCGAAAAATGCCTTGAATATCTTCTCCAAAAAATCAGAATTCCCACACCCAGGAACCTTACAATTCCTCCCAACGTCAAAAGATCGAATTTTGAGCACAGCCCAGAAATAGACAACACACAATGAGACCAACGAACCAATTTTGCTAATGGAGGAGGAAGAAAAAAATTGTGGAATTTGAAAGGGAAGGTGAAATGGCCTATTCGTTGCATCAAGAAGGCATTGTCAAGATTCAGAGAAGATGAAAACGTCTGATTGATACAAAAAGTGGGGGTTGTCTTTATTGTATTAAATGAATAAACAATCGATAGAAATCTCAGGACTCGGCAGGAAATTTTCTCCATCTCCATTTCATTTTAATTAATTATTTTTATGTGATTATAAATATAGATTAGTATTGTGATGATTAAATATTGGTGATGGATGAGAATAGGTAAAGCATCCTTTTCTTTGTGATGATTAAATATTGGAATGATTAAGAATAATGTTTTGGTCTGAAAATCGGACCGAATCCACCGGAACCCAGTTGGTCTCATCTGTTGGTTCGGTTCGGAGTTTAGATCCATCGTGTTGTTCATTCGGTCAAACTCAGGCTCTTTTTTTTTTCACATTAATTTAACTTCAGTTCAGTTCAGTAGTTAAACATTCACTATTTTAAAAATTATTTTAAAAGTGTAATAAGACTTGAAATTATGAGACAAGCTTAAGACGTATTCACTATTGTCAAAACTATTTTTTAAAATTAAAAATAATATGTAAATGTAATTAATTAATTAATTTTAAATTTTCTGTTCAGTTCAGTTCAGTTTCAGTTCATGTCAAAAGAACAGACCCTCAGTCAGACTCTGTCAATTTACTTTTGGTTTAATTCAAACAAAATTAAATTGCTTTTTATAAGGAAATGAACCCTAGACCTATAACATTCATTCTCACTTAACCACTTGAGTCAATCCTTTTACTTGACATATACTTATTACTTATATATACATAAATATATCTTTAATTTATGTTAAATAAAAATAACTTTTATTTTTTAGTTGGAATGATATGTTATTCATATTTTCACATGGAATTAATTGCACAAAATCAACCACCACTATAATATATCATCTGGCACAAAACAATCACTATGAAATATATTTTCACTTCACTGCAAAATAAATATTTTTTAAAACTTTCTGTTATAAAATTTAAGAGTTAATAGATTTTAAATTTATCGTAATTTCTTTCTTATATGGTAAAAAAATTTAGTTTTTATTTTTTCATTTAAGAAATAATGACTGGTGATGTTGTACGAACGATTAAAGTCCAGGTTAGAATGCTTTCAATGAAATTAGTAAAAATTCTACCGATGATACCAAAGAAGTTGATTTCTACGATAGTAATTCAAAATTCACACAAGTGAGAATTGCATTTGTCAAAATCTATACCAGTGAGAATTACTACATTGTTGCTCGTCTAGGCTTATATTAATCAAACCTTTTCAAAATCGCTCTACTTTATTTCATGAATCATTCAGTGTAATCCTTAAGTACTTTTGGTGAAGTTATTCACTACTCATCTTTATTTTTGATTGTTTATTTCAGATTACTTATTACCATTAACTTGAATCTCCCAAATCTGTAGAATTATTTAGTGCATGAATAGTTTATTCTACTAAGTTTAGTTGTTCTTTTGGATTCGACACTATGTCACCCTTAGTTCTTATAAATTTTGTTTGACGTGACAACCTCTATTGCACGTCACCTAGTTATCTCTCTTGTATAATTTACTTTCAGTCAACATATGTTCCACTTGTGTGACCGATCTATAGTATCGATAGTTAACATATCTAAATTTCCATTGTTTTTATAAAAAAAATTGAACTACGTCAAGAGTCATGAGCAGCCGTCAAATATCATCTATATCCTCCTCATCTTCATCTCCATCTCCCTCAACTCTTACACTCCAAAGTGAAGGAAAAGTAAATACAAAATGAAATTAAGCAACAAGCCTGATATTCAAAACCCACTTTGACACAACTGCTTATATTTGACATAATGATATGCGGACCTATACGAGTGCCAAATTTTCAGTACCTTTGAGACGCATGTATCGAGTCTTGCATTATGGACGCACATGGTTCTCCTCTCTTCGCTCGTACTCATGGCAAGTGAAGCCGTCAGGCCAATGTCATCAGCCGTCAGGCCAATGTCATCTCCACAGATTTCTCAAGCCTGACCGTCTAATGGCTTTGGCTGTATAGAATGACTCGGCCTGTTATAAAGTGTTGTTCATCTAAAGTTCCATGCGTCATAAACTAAACTAGTAGAAGGCATAAGTTATCATTGTATTGAATATCAAAATAATCCAAAATCCAAATATTCACTCAACTAGCCATGAGTGACCACAATCTCATTCCGTAATCCGATACAGCAACAAGTCTTGCATTCGCTTCCATGGCGACAGACGGTGAGAGACAAAGAGGGATCGCTGCAAGAAATGTTGAATTTCAACTGTAAGACATAAAATGTGTAACCAATGTTGTTTACAATTTCTACAAGAATCGATGCAACATTAAAATATGTTTCTCACCTAATTGATATGTACAACAGAAGGGATAAAAGTGGACCTGAGCTGGTGGTGCACTGCTCCCATTGTTGTGGCCGTTTGGTTAGTTGCAGAGTCCCATTTTTGTTGCCTCTAAACTAAGCTTTCTTCTATGCTTCAAACTAAAGCATGCGTCCTTCCCCTGATTACAAAAATAGTCTTCATACTATATTTGCATGCTTAAACGGATTGATTAAAATCACCACAGATTTCACAGTAACAAAGATTGATTTGAATGTAAGGAACATTAGGCTCAACTACGAAGTCAGACATACCTGTCAAGAAGGTTGGTACCTCACATCATCTATTTGTCACAGCCACTCGATACTTTAAGTTGACAGTTTAATATATACACACATTAACAAATCTTAATCTATATATATAATAGAATATCTAACCGGATGAATCACACGCATTTAACTACGAAATGTAACTAGATTCTCTAATTTAGCAACGAAACCTAACTAAATTCCTATCAACTAACTAAATGATAAAATAATTTAAAAATTAAAAAATAAAAATTTAAAAAAATAAAATTTAAAAATTTAAATTTAACAGAGAAACAATTCCCGTCGGGACGACGTGATCGTAATATCATATTTGGATACAATACGCCTTCAACTATCCACATTCCACAACACAACAGTCGACAAATAGTTTTGATCCTTACATAGTGGTAGTGGCCATTCGAAGCCATTCAAGCGAAGCTAGAAACCGTTGCTGTCCCCAACTTGAAAATGATAGAGTTCCCCTTACTCATAAAGGGCATCACAATTTTCCAGGCTCGTCGGCCACAAGAGGTCTGTACATCAGGGCTCGACAGACACCAGTATCTGTTAATGCTTGGGTCCTCTTCTAATGTATGTTGTGAGATTCATTCTTCGACTTGAACGCCAGCAGACACTTCAGATACTTCTTGCTTTTCCTTCTCCTTAGGCGCATCTTGAGCTTTTTGAAGTGTGGCCTTATTTGGAATGATAAACTATGAATAGATTCTTATCCTTGAAGTTTTTTGCTTTCTTCTGTCACCAACTGTGAAATTAAAATAACATGAAACCCTATGATCTTCTTTTTCAAAAAAAAAAAAACATGAAACCATTAACCAACTGTCTGGACCAATTGAATTGACAGTTGAGAAATATGATCTTATAGTTCATTGCCAAAAGTTGTAACACATACGACATGAGCATGCAAGAACTACTTATAGCTACTGCCCTACATATTGCTAAAATGTAGGCTGCTGTCACTACTCACTCCAGGATCACATTTCAATAAAGGAGAAAAAGTAGTTCATAAGCTTACCGCCCCAATATCAGTCTGAAATTTTCCGAGTAACTCAAATGCTATATTTCTGAACTCAAACATCACGGCCTTTTAAGTTCACAATGACCTTAACCTACGTCAACCATAACTCAGACAAAATTTGGAGTCACCAGTGCTGTGAATCATCAAGATATATGAAAAAAAATTGCACCTTATCTCCATCAGCCAAAAATCTCTTTGCAGCTCTCAAGCACACATCATAGTCAAGTGTATCAATTCTGTATCTGAGACATGTCAAACGTAGAAAAGGTGAGTACCGGAAAACACAAACTTACACTGTCAGATTATGAAGACAAATACATTACACATGGAGGAGCAAGGGAAAACCTCAGTGCTTAGTGCTTAACCCATTTTGAGCTCCTTAAAGTCCATGCGAGCGGCTGTTTTAACGCATAAGTGCATGAGTATTTATTCTCAATAAAATAAAAATAATAAGATGATCGGAAAACATAATTGAAGAGACATTCACCAAGACTTTTCTTCTGTTGCTCCTTTTTTTTTTTTTTTTTTTTTTTGCAATTCATATCTATACTTGCTGTCTAGAAGCAAACAAACAGGTAAAGAAAAAGGGCAGTATGCAAGTTGTTTGACGCTAAAAAGTATCACAAACTCGTAGAAATGGAGGCAACACTCTTTAATTCAACGATGCAATCAGCATCATTCATAACAACTGCGAGACATGCTAGACATACTGTTTTCTAGAGGAGTCTGATTCTGGTAGGAGTTAAAAGAGCATGGGCCAATAGCATAACACGAACCCGCCCCCAATATTTCCACAAAGCAAGGACCTAGAGATGCATTTTTCTTCTTAACCTAACCTATTACGAAACAAACTAAACAGAACTGCACTCACAAGTCTATTGGATGCCACCCTTACAAAAACTGTAGTCCGCAAAAAATGTGATGCTTGAATGACAAAGAAATACTGAGTAGATTTAGGTACTTCAGATACTAACACCTGTATCATTATTTAAGAGTTTCAAACACAATCTCTGCAGCCGAAAAGGAGGAACATCCTTTACACTATCATGATACTACTGTACAGAGACACACAAGTGATATTAAATTTGAGTAGTCCTGAGTAATATAAGTTACAGATGTAATTTGCCAAACAATCACACACATGCATTATACAAGTCTTATCATACACATATCATGCATGCATCCTCGTTTTCTACAATGCAATAGCAAATGAAATACAAGACACGCATTTATTTTATTTCAAATGCTTACCATGTCAAGTTCTGCATCTTCAGACATCAGAAGACTAACGCGTCTCAAATGGGCCAGAGGGCCCAAACCCGTAGCCCAATTAAAACATATACTCTTATGTCTATGAGATATCTGAAACGTGGAAACAGTGACATTCGTATCTTTTAAAACCATCCACGTGTAACGTGTAGTTGTACAGCTACACAACTTCATGCATATCGTATCGTATGCAGCCGCTGGAAGCTCCCAAAAATACCCTTCATCTCGAAGCCCCCAGAACCTTCCCGATGTCTCTGATTCAATGGCATAGTCGTCAACTGAAAAACATCTCCAGACTCCTCTGGCAGCTTCCTAAGTTCACCGCCTTCGTCTGCTAAAACCCTACTACCCTCTAGCTCATTTCGTGCGCTATATAAACTATCTGTCACCGTTCACTCTGTATCAGATTTCGAAACCAGAAATAGTAGTCAGTTTTAGTGCGTACAACTTTCGAAGCTTTCTTCGATTTCTTGAGTTACTCAAATCAACAAAAAAATGGCGAAAACGGAAGGAAAAGCGATCGGGATCGATCTTGGAACGACGTACAGCTGCGTGGGAGTGTGGCAGAACGACAGAGTGGAGATCATCGCCAACGACCAAGGAAACCGCACAACGCCATCGTACGTAGCATTTACAGACACGGAGAGGCTCATCGGCGATGCGGCAAAGAATCAGGTAGCCATGAATCCTCACAACACGGTGTTTGATGCCAAGCGTTTAATCGGTAGGAAATTTTCAGATCCGTCGGTGCAGAGCGACATGAAGCTCTGGCCGTTTAAGGTCATCCCCGGCCCTGGAGACAAGCCGATGATCGTTGTTCAGTATAAAGGCGAAGAGAAGAAATTCTCTGCAGAGGAGATTTCGTCGATGGTGTTGATTAAAATGCGAGAGATTGCTGAAGCGTTCCTCGGCCAGTCGGTGAACAACGCGGTTGTTACTGTGCCGGCTTATTTCAATGACTCGCAGCGGCAAGCCACTAAGGACGCTGGAGTTATTGCTGGGCTTAACGTTATGCGGATCATCAATGAGCCAACTGCCGCTGCGATTGCGTATGGGTTGGACAAAAAGGCTTCGAGGAAAGGCGAGCAGAATGTGCTCATTTTCGATCTTGGAGGCGGGACGTTCGATGTGTCTTTGCTGACTATCGAGGAGGGGATATTTGAAGTGAAGGCGACCGCTGGTGATACGCATTTGGGTGGCGAGGATTTCGACAACCGGCTGGTTAATCATTTTGCTTCAGAGTTCAAGAGGAAGCACAAGAAGGACATTAGTGGTAACGCTAGAGCTCTGAGGCGGTTGAGAACTGCTTGCGAGAGAGCAAAGAGGACTCTGTCATCCACCACACAGACCACTATCGAGATTGACTCCCTTTATGAAGGAATCGACTTCTATGCGACTATAACTCGAGCAAGGTTTGAGGAGCTGAACATGGACTTGTTTAGAAAGTGCATGGAGCCAGTGGAGAAATGCCTCCGCGACTCGAAGATGGATAAGAGCAAGGTTGATGAGGTGGTGCTTGTCGGAGGGTCTACCAGGATTCCAAAAGTTCAGCAGCTGTTGCAAGATTTCTTCAATGGTAAGGAGTTGTGCAAGAGCATTAACCCGGATGAGGCAGTAGCGTATGGAGCGGCGGTGCAGGCTGCCATCCTTACTGGAGAAGGGAATGAAAAGGTTCAAGACTTGCTCTTGCTGGATGTGACTCCTTTGAGCCTTGGACTGGAAACCGCAGGAGGGGTTATGACGGTGCTGATTCCAAGGAACACAACCATTCCAACGAAGAAAGAGCAGGTGTTTTCCACATATTCAGACAACCAACCTGGTGTGCTGATCCAAGTTTACGAGGGAGAACGAGCGAGGACACAGGACAATAACTTGCTTGGCAAGTTTGAGCTCAGCGGTATCCCTCCTGCCCCACGAGGCGTGCCGCAGATCAATGTCTGCTTTGACATAGATGCGAATGGAATCCTCAATGTTTCAGCTGAAGACAAAACGGCAGGGGTGAAGAACAAAATCACCATAACCAACGACAAGGGAAGGCTTAGTAAGGAGGAGATCGAGAAGATGGTGAGGGATGCAGAGAAGTACAAATCAGAGGATGAGGAAGTGAAGAGGAAGGTAGAAGCTAAGAATGCTGTGGAAAACTACGCGTACAACATGAGGAATACTATCAAGGATGAAAAGATCAGCGGGAAGTTGGAGCCGGCAGACAAGGAGAAAATAGAAAAGGCAGTGAGTGAAACCATTGAGTGGCTTGACAAGAACCAGCTAGCGGAGGTTGATGAACTGGAAGACAAGCTCAAGGAGCTGGAGGGGTTGTGCAATCCTATCATTGCAAAGATGTATCAGGGCAGTGGAGCTGGTGGTGGTGATGTGCCCATGGATGGTGGCGACTTTGGCGGGTCTGCTGGATCAGGCACCACCGGGGCTGGTCCAAAGATTGAGGAAGTTGACTGAGTTGTTTGTACGTGTCTCTAGGAGTCCGGCGTTCGCTCTGAACGGGACGGGCTCTTCTAGATCTACTTCGGCTTATGCTGTAGCCGCCGAGCGTGTGTAGTGAACGTTGTTGTTGTTGTCGGGCAGTGTTGATTGTCTGTTTTTTTTTTTCTTTTCTGTTTCTGAATTTGAATAAATTGAGTTTGAGATATTAAAAAATTAATTTTATGTCGAAAAAAGAGTTTAAATTACTTATTTTAAATAAATGTGAAATTTTAATTTAATTAAATTTATTTAAATGAAATTTGGGTTGATCCATTAGATTAAAGAAGAATTCGGTTGAAGGAGTGTTTGGGTTGAAATTTGGCATATTAAGCAAGTCAGCACTTAAGTTAAGTAGAGAAGTACAGTGCTAGTTCATTAAGTTCGAGAGTTTCAATCTCACAATTGAGGCAGATGCAGAAATATTTAAAAAAATCCAGAAAAAGGAGATAAAAAAGCTCCGAGCCACATTTTTCGATATTTAGCAGTCAACAAGTGCGTCACATCTAACTCCGTTTGTTAAAGGTATCAGATCCTCACTCCTCTAGGTGAAATCAAGTCATCAAGATCTTCGTCGACGCCAAAAACAAATTCAACAAGTCCAGGCGAGATCAAGTCATCAAGACCCTCACTGCGTTAAACCCAAAGTTAACAAACAACACTTTGCTTCCAGTGAGATTAAGTCATCATAACCCTCATCGAAGAAAAGAAGCTATCAAACGTGCAAGTGAGATCAAGTCATCAAGACACTCATCGACGTCACATGTCTACCTGAATCAATCAAGTTGGGGTCGTGTTAGGGTCAACTGACAGCTTTGATGGCTGAAAGTCGTCACCTTTGAACAGCAGCCGACAGTCGTCATCTGGACGGAATGTTAACCCCAAAAAGTATCAATAAAATGTAGTCACATCCACAATTGTTGTTCTTTGTCGAAGTCGTCCAGATCTGGCTTCGCGCTACCACTCCTCTCGCGTGCTCCCATGAAAATATTTCACTTACAAAAGCCACCCATTCCAACAAATAATTTGAAAATACTTACATTTTATTATAAAAAAATCAAAATACATATATAAAAAACTTCAAAGATTCATAAAAATACATATAGAAAAGTCATCCCTATAGTATAGTTTTTAACACACAAAATACATTCACAATATTTTTCTTTTAATTTAATTTACACTATAAACTTTATCAAAATTCTTCATAAAAATTCATGAAACTTTTAAAAAGATGGGTGGCTATTCTACAATTGTTAGGATGAATTTGTTCAATTTTTGGAATATTTTCGATTTTTATGTAATGTTTAATAAAATTTTCACAAAACTTGACTTTCCCCTAATATTTCATACAAACAATTAATAAAAATAACAAACAAAATTTAAAAGTTTTCAATTTATAAAAAATAAATAGTTTTTTAAAACCTTTTATTTTATAAAAATTAAGTTTAATAGATTTTAAATAATTTTAAATTTAATATAATTTCTTTCTTACATGGTATAATTGTTTTAGTTTTTCATATTTCATTTAAAAATTAATGAGTTTTTTTCATATTAAGAAAGGTGATCATTTCTTAACATAAGATTTGTATAGGTGGTTAAGTGAATTTTTTATAATGGTGGTTTTGTTCAAAATGATATATTATAATGATGATTTTGTGCAATTGACTCTTTTTTTTTATGAAGTTTCAAAATTTTGAAGATTTTCTATATTTTTATGAATTTTTAAAATAAATATAACATTTTAAGAAGAATTAAATGTATGGTTTGGTTAATATCGGATTTTACGAATGGTTTCCGATAAAAAAAAACCTAAAACAAATTATAACTCATCCGATAAATTATCAAAAGCTTAATAGTGAACTTTAATTGATGGCTAAACCTAGAAATCAACTTCATCGTGGAAAATAATACATGAAGCGGAGAAGAGCTAATGTTGATGTAGGTGATTTCACGTGATACCACAATCTCCACTCACCCTGTCTTTCCCCTTCCTATGATAACACACAGTCCACACAAGAAACCTAACACATTTTTATGTTGTTGCATGCGGATGAGCTACAACAACACGTTCCGATTCCGTTGGAAGATTGCATGTCACACCTTACACCAACTTATCCTTCACACTAGGGAATGAGGATCATGTGTTGGTTAACTCTAGTTTATCTAATTTCTTTTATCCCCCATTTATTCTTTTGTATTTTTGCAAAAATATAATATGTATACATTCCTTTTTCCTTCACTCTCATTCTGATTAGTCTACTTTTGAAAACATGTCTAAAATATTTTCTAGTTCTGAAAGGTTGTTCTTGTTTGAATTGTGTCACAATTTTTAAGAAATAATGAGAGTGTGGAGAGAAAATAATATAAATATAAATGAATGGAGAATAAAGTAGGAAAGAGTGTTATGTATGAGATAAAATAGAAAAGAGAACTGACCAAAATGGAAATTAAAAAAAAAACAAATGAGAGATGAACGATCTCATTGGTATATCTTACTATTTTCTTTAACTACGTATTACGTTAGGTACAATTCAACGGAGCATAATACATATACCATTTACTCAGCATTTAGGCTTCTTGTGTAATAATAGGCAAACGCTACTGCTACCAATCCTAACTAAGGCACTGTTAAAAATTTTAGAGTGTTTTGAGTTTGATTTTGAGTTAACTTTTTAACAACTTTTTCATTCATTTTAACTTCAATTTTTTTTTTCAAAACTCA
>JAWWMW010090143.1:0-11851 GCA_035048345.1 Echeveria elegans
GACAACTAAACTTTATAATATCACGAGACTGGAATTCTGGGAGCATTTTCTGCGAGGTGTGTCCAGAAGGAAGTTCAGATGATTTAGTGGATGTATGACCGTTGCAGCTAAATGAGTTTCAAGCAAAAACGATCTCCACTAGAAGAATATTTGAACCACCAGAAGTTCTCGAGGGAGAACGGCCAAAACACTTCTCAAGGGGTTTAATATGGACTGCCAAATTCGATAAAATATTTAATTGTGAAAAAACGTAAGGCTTGGAAGCCTTACTTGTGGGCTGATGTCGTTATTTTTTTATGTGGAGGATTGATGAGGGATACTTTCCCTCTGTGTAACTTGTTGCCCGAAAATTATAGAATAAGTAGATCCCTCATTTTTGTAATGATATTGCCTCTGTGTTTTAGGGACTTGGTCGTAAAAGCCCCATGAATGGAGTTCTTGGAGACATGCAACTTAAGGTAAATGTTTACATGGGGTTTGCTTGGAAAGCAGAGCCAGAGATGGAAGTGTGATGTCCATTTTTTTGACACCGATGCTTATTAAATTTGCATGACACAAAATCTGAGGGAGTTGTGCATGATTTAGAGACTTTCTCAAGTATTTATTTATTTTATGAACACACACAGACACTGAGACACATAAATAGGTCTAGACTGAAGCTAGGTTATTGAGAAGCTTAGCGCTCTTTTCAAGTGGGAAGCTGTGTGACTATGAGTTTGTGGAAAACTTGACTAGTACTTGTTTATATCTGTAAAGGCTTGCCAACTGGTTGGTCGTGTTTCAACAAGCATGCGGCCAGTACTGGCTTCACACGATTGACCTTTTGCCATTGATGATGTAGCAAAGCAACGTTGCATCTTGCAATGGACCCAATCTGGTAGTGCGCTTGAGCAACATGACATGATCACGTGCCTGCGGATGTGCAAATGAGTCGAGCAGTATGTTCTCAAGTTTGATTTTGATCAAAATATTATTAGTTTGAGTTCAATATCTAAGAGGAAAACTTGTTTCGAACTTGAATTGTTTACACTCCGTTTTATTGCGGGAAAAAAGTGTGAAAAAGAAAATTTAAAGAAAAATGATTTTCTATTGAGAAAGTTGTAAGGAAAATTTGATCTTATTTTGCCTATTTTTTCATTTTTTTTCCTTATAACCAAACACACATTTCATTTTTACTTAATTTTTTTTATTTTCTTTCCTCACTTTTTTCCCGCAACCAAACGGGGCCTTAAGTTTTACAAAACACAGATAATATCATGATCCCTTTGTTTCAAATTATATGCCCCTATCCATTTTTCACATATATTAAGAAAAATTTTGCTTGTACATTTCTGTCCATGAACCGTTTACTATATTCAACCAATTATCATTTAAAGCATTTATTTCATTCATTGAACAAAATGGCAATAATGTCAAGATCACAAATTTTCTATTTTTCATAAGTATGTGGACGTATAATTTGAAACATTTCAAAATGGAATAGTAGATCTATAATATGAAACAGAAAGAATTTTGTTTAGTACATGTCATTTTTTTTTTGGGATTGTGTACATGTCATATTTTAATTGAAACATAAAGTTGCATACTCTGCTCTGTCCATTGGTCTTTAAAACATCTTGAAGACTTCATGTGCCTATGATCCTCTCAACATATCAGTCCACCATGGAACCGGAATAAAATAGCAAGACGACTCGAATTTGAGCTCTCCTAAAATATTGTCCAAAAGTGTGACCTCTAGCCTATCATAATTAATTTAATTTTAATTTTGTTAAAAAATGCTTATAACTGAACCCTAATAGTTTAAACAATGATAAACAAGATTTAAACGCTCAACTAATACTAATAAGTTTAACTAAAAGTATTGTAACCATGAGGTGTAAATAGAAGTAAGAAAATATCATTCTTAAAAGTTGTCAACGAGTTATAAGTGACTATTTGTCGGGATTTCAAACGAGCACATAACTAACGTGTTTATTAACATGAACGAACCAAGTACCATTTTTCGAATTTGGCTAGTTAATTTGTCAAAGTTACACGTGAACTTCACTCATGTATTTTCAAACGAAATTTCTACCAAAATCTTTAGGATACACGTGCAGTACTAGATGATCTTCTTATGAGAAGCGACTAGATTTCCATGTTTTTGCTGGACAAAAGTCAATCCCGAATGTGACACCATTTCATATTTTTCTTAATAGAAAGTCAAGAGTATAAAAAGTGATATAACAAACAAAAGTAATGAATAAAACGCGTGGAACCCATGAACATACCACAGTAGCATTAACTAGAGAAGGGCAAGAACAACTCCAACTTCTCATGACGTGTGGAATGTGCCCTCTTTGATAAAAAAAAATGGAGTACTGTTACGATTTATTGGACAGAAATAATATTATAAAAGGTCATTTTGTAAATTTATAATATTATAAAAATATTTGCAAATAAATGGTAATAAAACCCGTGCGTTAACAAAATGTAAGTTTTGTCGTTAAATGCGAGTACGAAATTCTGATTTTGTTAGAGTTTTATTGAAAGAAAAAAAAAACAGCATTATAAGGCCCCGTTTGGTTGCGGGAAAAAAAGTGAGGAAAGAAAATTTTAAAGAAAAATGCTTTTCCATGAGAAAGTTGTAAGGAAAATTTGATCTCAATTTGCCTATTTTTTACATTTTCCCCCCTTACAACCAAACACAAAATTTCATTTTCACTCAAAATTTTTCTTTCCTCACTTTTTTCCCGCAACCAAACGGAGCCTTAAAATTAGGGGATTTGAATATAGAAATTTCGTAATTATTTACTTACAGGACATAGCAGAGTTCAGACTAACGCAAGGTGGTATTTACTAATGAATATAAACTTTCCTAGGGTTATTAAAATGTAACCTGCTGGTACACTTTGACTTTCGCAATCAAATTTCACATTACTATGCTGTATCTTACCATTTAGTACCAGCTGTCTTGAATTTCTGATCAGCCTTGTTAGTCCTTTGTTGAACTTAATTCTTTCGAAACAATGTGCTGCTTTGATAGGATCTCGGCGATAAGTTGACGACCAAATAAGTGTGAGTTCTTAAGGCTCCGTTTGGTTGCGAAAAAAAAGAAGAGGAAATGAAATTTTTGAGTGAAAATGAAATTATGTGTTTGGTTGTAAGGAAAAAAAATTGCAAAAAATAGGCAAATTGAAATCAAATTTTCCTTATAACTTTCTCATGAGAAAAACGTTTTCCTTTAAATTTTCTTTTCCTCATTTTTATTTTGCAACCAAACGAAGCCTAAGAATATAATTTCTTATTTCCGGATCAACTACATATCCTTGTCCTGGCATCCACCTTAGCAACCGCAGAAATGTAGACCTTACCACAACCTTCTCGTCCTCTCGCGCGAGCTGTGCACTGTAGCAACTCGTAATTGTGTAAGTTGTAGCAAAACAAGACAAGACGTGCTTTGAACATGGAAGCTTCCTCGTCCGCATACGACGCACGATCGTCAACAAGCATTGATCTTGAGCCCGTGTAAATTTGCTCAGCGACTATCCTCGAAGAGTAAATAAATTGTGATTTCGTTAAGACTTAGGGGCATTATTGACATTGAATTTTAAGTAGACTTAAACTAACCGACATACTCGCCAACGTACACAACTAGTTTAAAATCGAAAAAGAAGAAAAAAGCACGCGACCACAAAAAAGCAATAGAAGAAGAAAGCCAAACCTAATCACTTCTCTCTCATCCCTCAACAAAACGAAACGTGACCAAAAACCCCCTTCCCTACTTTTCCGTTACGATCAGCTCCGAGAATCGTCGCGACGCACTAGCCCCCGCTCCTCCACATCCATCGCCTCTTCTTTTCTCTGTCAATATCTCCCCTCGCTTCTCGATCGATCCGATTTTTTATTTACGGATTTCGATCAGTGAGTAGTTTCGATTTCCGCGTTTCGTTGCATCATCGTCATCGGCGATTGCTGCTGTGGTTGAATTCTTATTGCGGTGTTCGTCGATCGGCGTGGTTAACTTATGGCGGCTGGAGTCGATTCGTCAGAGGCTGAGCGGATTTCATCTGGCGTCGCCTTGGAATTTTCGGAATCGCCGTCCAGTCCGATGCCTCAGCGGCTGCGCGAGAGGCTGTTGGAGTGGAAGATTCCTTGTTCAACTTCCGAGGTTATCGAAGCCAAGCTTCGTGAAGCCGATCTTCGTAGACAGGTTCTTTTAGGATTTTACTTCTATGGATTTTATGATTTTTTTGACCAACCGGTTAGTAGATGTTTTTGAGGTTTAGGCGTTGATTACTTTCTTTGTAGAGCATATATTTGTCATAAATTATCACCTAGTCTATATACAGTTGGTATTTTAGATGCGGAACTCCATTGGGGAGTTAAACTGAGTTGGATAGTTTGGTCACATACAAAATTGAGTTTCTGTACACGATTTTTTTATCTGGAACTCCGTGATTGCTGGGTATGAGGTTTTTGGAATTGTTTTGAGTAATTATTAACTATAGTTTGTTGATGTTGTTCCAGAAATTCTATGAGATGTTGTCCACTAAGGCTCGACCAAAGCCTCGAAGTCCTGTCCGACCTTTGTTTAAGGATGAGGAGCTCAGCCAGCGGCTCAAAATGAAGCTTCAGTTGGAGGAACAAAAAAGGTCCAGATTAAAGTTTGGAAATATGTACATCGTATGCCGTGTCTAGTAATTTAGATAGTAATATATTCATTAGCTGTGGAAATAATACACTGGCAATTTTGGTAGTTTAAAACATGTTATGTTGAATATGTAGTAGTGTATGCATGTATGGATTTTGAAGCCTTGTATGTGCCCCAAATTCATATGTAGGGATGTTACTTACTTGGTTTATAAACTTTTGTGACATTATATAATGCTAATTCTGAAGAATCTAGAACAAATTTCTTAACTATGAAATACTGATTGTTTGTTGATTGGCGGCGAAACAGATTAAGCAAGCTAGAAGAAGCACAGCTGCGTCTGGCTAAGTTGGATGAGCTGCGTCAAGCTGCTAAGACTGAGGTTGAGATGCGTTATGAGAAAGAGCGCATGGAACTTGTCTCTAAAGTTGAGTCACGAGTCCAGCAAGCTGAGGAAAATAGAATGCTTATTCTCAAAGCTTATAAACAGAGAAGGGCAACATTGAAAGAACGAGCCTCACAGCAAATGTTGCGCAGGATGACTCGGGAGATGAAGTATAGAGAACGAATTCGAGCTGCAATTAACCAAAAGCGAACAGCGGCTGAGATGAAACGGTTGGAAATACTAGAGGCAGAAATGAAACGTGCAAGGGCTAGAGTGCTGCAGGTTCGGCGGGTATCCAAATCTGTGTACCAACAACGTGAGGCTCAGAGGAAAATATTGCAAAACAAATTGGATGATAAACTGCAACGGGTGCGGATGCCTTTCTTGATTTGTATCGATGGTTTGGATTTTTTTTTGTTTTTATATTGGTGACCTTACCCCCTAACAGGCCAGAAGACTTCGGGAAGAATACCTTAAGCTACGAGGAAGGGTGTCCTACTCTAATTTGAGCGCCTGGAACCAGACTCAGGAACAAGCTGACCTACTGGCAAAAAAAATATCAAGGTATGAACTGCAAGTGTTTGTTACCCTTTATAATTATCCTTAAATGGCAGTAGTTGCCGATTCCATGAGTGATTTGTTTCTCATGAAAGTGTCATACCTTCTCTAAATTTGTAGGTGTTGGCGAAATCATCTTGAACATAACAAAACAACGCTTGCCCTCACTAAGGATTTCGTGGCGTTGCAAGTCAATGAGAACCATGTCAAATCAATGCCATTTGAACAACTTGCGCTTTTGATAGAGTCATCAGAAACTTTGCAGATCGTCAAATTATTACTCGAGCGATTTGAAAGGCTCTTGAGTATTTATCGGGATTCACCTGCCAGCAGCAGTGCATTAAGACACGAAAATATTGATCATCTACTCAAGCGAGTTACTTCTCCAAAAAAGAGGCCCACTCTTAGAAGTTCAAGAAAAAATAGTCCATCGACGATGATAGCTGCTGCGAAACAAGCAACACAAAGTGGTGATAAATTGTCAAGATACCCAGTGAGAATTGTGCTTTGTGCTTACATGATACTGGGCCATCCAGATGCGGTTTTTAGTGGCAACAGAGAACGTGAGATAGATCTGGCCAACTGTGCCGAAACTTTTATTCAAGAGTTTGAGTTGCTATTGAAGGTTGTGCTTGATGGACCTGTTGGAGAGGAGAATGTTGAGGCCCTTTCTTCATCGCTAGAACGTTTGACTTTCCGATCACAATTATTTGTATTTGATAGAGCATGGTGCAATTTTTTAAATAGCTTTGTAGTGTGGAAGGTCAAGGATGCTCAGTTGTTGGAGGAGGATTTGGTGAGGGCTGCTTGCCAGCTGGAGGTATCTATGATTCAGACATGCAAAATGACATCGGAAGGAGATACAACCTCCTTAACTCATGATATGAAGGCTGTTCAGAAACAGGTATCAACTTTACCTAAGTCTTCAAAATGCGGTAATATTATATCCTTGGGGCATTTTGTCTTCATCTGTTGCGGTATTCTTAATTGTAGGTGAATGAAGATCAGCAGCTCCTGCGAGAGAAAGTTCAACATTTAAGTGGTGATGCTGGTATTCAGCGAATGGAATGTGCTTTGGTTGATACAAGAGCCAGGTATTTTCAAATGAAGGAGAATGAAAGATTATCAGGATCCTCAGTTACCCAATCCCTACCTCCTAGGCCGTCATCAGTCACTTCATCTCCTAAGAGCTCAGACAGTGATGAAGCGGACACGAAATCTAGACATGTAGCTCGAACCGTGTTCAAAAATGAAGCGACCTCTTCTGTTTCCTCTTCATCCAAGACTGAGTTAGTGGACAGTTTAAGTTCGTCAATTGAACAGTCTGTCAATGAAAATGAGTTAATAGTGAATGAAATTCTTCATGGCCAATGTGCTGGTAAAGCTGCTGGCTGCAGCACCATTGAAGAAGATAGTAACCGTGTGAAGGTTTGTTTGATTTCATAGCCTTTAAAACTGTTTCAGTAACTACATCTTATAGTAAGTATTGATATAGTTGCTCATTTCAGGCCAACGTTAGAGAAGTAATGGAAGCTGCATTTTGTGACGGCATTGTTGAATCTCTGAGAGAGGATGATTCTGGCAATGAACGGATTGTAGATTTGCTTAGGGAGATAAGAGATGAGTTCTGCAAGTTGGCTCCCAACAGCTGGAAAGAAGAAATAAATGATGCTATAAATTTGGAGACTTTTGGTCAGGTGTGTATGCTGATCTATCGTTATCATTTAACTCTTCTATATTTTGAAACTAATCCTTTATGGTCTCTCAGATTCTGAAGTCAAAAAATCTTGATATGGACTATCTTGGGAAGATTTTGGGGTTTTCCTTGGTTATGCTGCAAAAGCTATCGTCTCCTGCTTCTGATGAGGAGAGGAAAGTAAAGTACCAGAATTTTATGTCGGAATTATCAACCATGTGTGTTTCAGATGCCAAATCCAACTCTTTATTGCTCACTGCTTTGATAAAAGGCTTGCGTTTTGTGTTGGAACTAATCCAGGTATTCGCACTTGCCTGGTACATTGTTATATCTGTTATTGATTCTAAGTGGTCTGTAAGTTCAATTTGTTTGTTTTATGTTGATCAATAGGAACTCAAGCAGGAGATTGTAAGCGCTCGTATGAGAATGATGGAGCCTTTACTTAAGGGTTCTGCAGGCATAGACTATCTAAGAAAAGCATTTATCGATCGTTATGGCTCCTCAGAGGCTATAACCTCACTACCACGAACATGTCTGTGGTTTTCTTCTGTTTGGGAAGTCAAGGATCAAGAGTGGGATGAGCACAAAAGTTCCATGGTAACCTTGGGGAGCCATGAGAGTGAATCCCACACTGTTCTTCCTCCTATAGCTCTCAGGACTGGTGGAAATGTTTTGGTCATATCAACTGACAGCTTTGGGACTTCAGTTTCAGGTTTGTTTATTGTCCTGCTGGTAAACTTCCCACACTTTTCTACTAACCCATCTATTAAAAGTGATATATGTTTTGTCTGTAGCTACCCTACAATCTGAATGTGATGGAGATGGTACTGACCTTGCTGTGCGCCTTGGATTGTTGAAACTAGTATGTGCGGTACCTGGACTCAGCCATGAAAATTTGCCTGAAACAATGGAGCTAAACTTGTTAAGGCTCAGATCTGTGCAAGCCCAAATTCAGAAAATCATAGTGATTGCAACCAGGTTAGTTTCCCATTTTTTCTGTTTTTTAGGCTGGGGAATTTGAGAGATTGAAAATAAAAAATTGGCTAAGATCATCGTGTGTTTGGTTCAGAAGGAAAGTGAGATAAAATTAAAACACATTGTGTATAAATTTTCTATCTAATTTTTTTATGGGAAGATCGTTTTGTTTTACAATTTGTTGTCAGTCTCCAACTCATTTTCTTTCCATCCAATTGTCCAAGAACCAAATGAAATTTGTCAAGATAGAGTTGTGAGTTTGTTCCCTTTCTGATGTTATAATTTGTTTTTACGCAGCCTCCTCATCTTTCGCCAAATTCTTGTGAGTGACCGGGTAATGAATCCGGCAGATTTGGAGGGCTTAGTGTTGACCTGCTCGACCCAGCTTCTGGAGTTGTTGGACCGTTTTGAAGATGCAGGCATTGATGATATTGTTGAATTGACTAGCAAGTTTTTAGTTGGCAGTGAGGATAACACGGAGAAATTCCAGTCTAGAAAGGTGATCATGGCCAGAATGATTTCCAAGAGCCTACAGGCTGAAGATCCTGTATTCAAGAAGGTGTCACGCGCTGTCTACCTTGCTTTAAGAGGCGTAGTGCTCAGGGGTAGCAGCGGATCTCAAGGGAAGAAACTTGCCGAAATTGCGCTCAGGCAGATAGGTGCAGTGATGCTGACACCAAGGCTTGTGGAAACAGCAGAAACCATCGTTGTGGTTGCTAAAGTTACGGTTGGGGTTCACCACCCGTGGTACATACGAATGGCCGGTGACATGCAGAAATGATTAAGCATGCTTGTACATATGGCGTGTTGGAAGACAAAAATATTTAATTTGCGCACTATTTATGTACAACAGCTTTATAAATTATATATGCAGGTGGATAAGTATTTGTAACAGTCTTCATATTTGCATGGCCGAGATGCTAATAAAAAAACTAGAGGATATGGTAACGGTGTCTTGCCAGCACGTCTGTGTCCAACTCTGGCATGATCGTAACTTCTTCTAGAGGAATGAATACTTTGAAGTATACTCGATGCTGGATATAATCCGGCTAAGAGTAACAAAAGAAGACCTGATCCATGAATGCTCTGTAGCAAAACTGAAATCGTGATTAGGTCAATTTGTTCTAAACGTAAAAACTATGTGTTAATCGAACTTAATAAATAAACAATTCTGCTGCAAAATGACCGCCCCCGGACATGGCTCCGCCAATGTTAGTGGGAAATTATTGAATTTTAATTGAATTATATTTAATTTCACTTGTTTAAACCAAATTCCTAAAATGCTCTCAACGACTTGCAAATTATTGACAAGAAAATTAAATATAAACAATCAAACTGATCTGAAATATTTAGGAATAAGAAGAAGTGTAGAGTATGCTTACAGACACTAGATACTGATGCAAAGACTTACCATTACCCCTGAACTGACCATAGAAAACTCCCTTACAAAAATCCGCAAACAACTAACCATAATTTACAACGTTTATTTAGCAAACAGAATTCCTACCCAGCAAGGATTCTTTTTATACAACATAAGACATCAGCTCTTTGGAGTTTTGGCTTTTGGAGGATAGTCAATCTCTGATCTGCAATTGGCCATCTTTGATCTCGAATTGTCCGCTGGCATGAACTTCTTTCACTGTTTTTTCATACTCGTCTTCTTCTTCTTCTTCCTCTTCCTCTTCTTCTTCAGCTTCTTCCTTGTCTTCATCATCTTCTCCTGCCCAGCCAAAACCACCAATGGACCGCGAAACTGGAGGGGCCTTTCTCGCCTCTTCTACGATTCTCATGATGTCTTCTACGCTTTGGAGGGAGAAGCTTGGGTTTTCTCGCTTGTAATATGTAGCCTGGGCGGCTTCTGTTAGCTCCCTAGGTAAGTTCTTGAGGAACCATGGGTGGCTTTTGATATCTTTAATGCTGATCCTCTGTAAAATAAAGAGCGGTCAACTTATGTTTTATAAAAAACATCCCTTAACTGAGTAATTTACAAATCACCAGAAGCATGGTAATATTTAACTTACATTACCATTGCAACGCGTTTCATTTTATGCAAGGAAACCAAAGCTTCATGTACACAAACCATATAACATAGTTAACATGACAGAAAAATATCTTATGTTCATTTTGTGCTACCTAAACTGTTGAAAACTGTTATTTTTGTTTGCACTTTATCATTTTGCTGAAATCTGCAAAACATTTTTTGTTGTTGATACAAGCGTCTATCCGGTAAAAGGCATTAAGCCTAGAAATCACCAAAAGATACCGCTAACACTCGCCTCTCTGACAAGAAACCCTGCACTGGAACTCAATACTCAACCCAAGACTCTGATATGACCATAGACGGACACTTGAGGAACCATTTGCCTACTCTCCAAGGCTTCAAAATTCCCAAAAGGAACGATTATACGCTGAGACAGACCCCTTACTCAGACCCCTCTAATCCAGACCTTCCTTCCTGCTAAAGAGTGATAATTCCTAAAACGACAACTCGCCCTAGGACACTAGTAGACACCAAGTTCCAAAAAACATTACATGACTTCTGTGTATCAGACTGTTTTTAGTGTTAGGATCATTTGCTTGAAGCAGTTTCTTACGAAATTGTTTCCTGATGCAATTTTGAAATTCTAGAAATATATAACCGGCTACATCAATGAAACAATGTTGCATGTCAGTCGGAGCTATGTACCACAAAAACAAAATAAAGAAGCAGCAACTTCATCATTGAGGTGCAATACTGGCTAATGGCTATAACTTATATCATATTACGAACACTAAGCTAACTTCACTTAAATCCTGATCGTACAGTATGGTAGCAATTATTCAAAATCAAACATACCCTTAGCGGATTTGCAACAAAGATCCTTGATAGAAGGTGTTTACAGTCTTGAGATATGTGCACATAGTCAGGGATTTTGTACTGAACAGCCATTATTCTCTGCATCATAAAGTCTACAAGTCAACAAAAGATCAGTTGCACATAGATAATGAGTGGTAAATGTGCTAGCAAAGGAAGCCAGGAAGCTCATATACGCTTATAGTCTTTCTGAAATTTTTTGGATCTTCCTGATCCTCAAAAGGGTAGGCTCCAACAAGCATCACATAAAGTGTCACACCACATGACCAAACATCAGCCAACTGGAGGGGGAAAAAGTCAAGTATATTACTACAAGGCAGACTGATTGAGCATCCTTAAAAGACACCAGAACAGAACCTCACAGGTCAATAACCACAAAATGATTTAGATTGTTTTCATCATTTTGCATGAGAATCAAGAACATATCAACAAGTGAAATCACTTCGAGTTTGATATAATTAGCATTTAGCACAAACCTTTCCATCATATTCCCTGCGAGAAAGAACTTCAGGTGCAATATAGGCTGGAGTTCCGACAGTAGATTTAGGTCTTGAATGAAGTAGTGATGACTAGGATATCAAATCGGATGCAAGTCAGCATTTAAGAACTTCTGCTTTTGAATATTGACGATTGACATCACATAGCTACAAAAAGAAACATGCTATATATGGATAAGAAACCTTGGAGTAACCGAAGTCGCATATCTTAAGACGAGGAGCAGGGCTTCCATCAAGTAAAGTATTCTCGAGT
>JAWWMW010090153.1:0-21988 GCA_035048345.1 Echeveria elegans
AAGCCAGAGGTTTGTATTTCCTACTTTTTTCCATAGTCAGCTAGTTCAGGAAGTGTTACTATAAATCGAGATTCCTTTATACATTAATCAGTTTGTTTTTTATGTTAATTTACCGAGTTGGTTTGGTTAAAATAATTCATGGTCTCGTAGTTACTCGTTCACTGATTTGCAGGACACCCCGTGGTCGGTCTGATGTTACAATGTTTGTGCTACAATTGATCATTTTTTTGTTTCTGTGGCCAGGGAACAGATAGATTAATCTTTGCTTCCATCTGGGATAGGAACTTAAGTCAGGGGAGGGCAGAGATCAGGACTGAGATTTTTAGTGCAATGATATAAATTGTAAGTTTTAGTAGCCTGAAAATAGTCCAATGAAATTGTTAATCTTCAAAAACTTAGCAGTTCTGTTATTACGTACTTTAGACATAAAAAAAATTATCGTTCTTGAGAACTTTGAGGATCTAAATCCTTTTTGAAAGAAAACATAACGGAAGGAAAGTGTCTTCATGTGTTTGCTGCTTCTTGCTGTGTCACTGACATGCACTGTTAGAACTTAGAATTAATTGATTAAGGAACTTAAAGAAATCTGTGATCCAATATTATCCCACTGAACATGTTTCTGTTTGTGGAAGTCATGATCACATCTTCAGTATTCGAGTTTAGTAATAACTAATACGTAGTGGTGCTAATTAATCACCATCTCTTGAGTGGTTCTCATAACAATTCGATCTACCAAAGTGGATGCAATGTTCTCTCATGTGAATCACATGGTTGATGTTTTGCAATAGGCTTGCCCACGCAATCAGCCTGACTTTAAAGGGTAATAGATATTGCGTTCTTACTCTGTGAAAGTGCGCACTTTTTTAACCAAAAGTCTTGAAGCCATATTCGTAAACAGAAGCTGATTCCTTATAAGTATTCATTGTGACACTTTTTTTATGCTCATAGCAGACGCAGGAAGTGGAAACTTTTGAGTTTGGCATCCCAGGAGTCGGAAGCTTTGCACAGCACCAAGCATGCGAATATGAACAGGTTTGATCAGACTCCGACAACAATTGTAGCATT
This sequence comes from Echeveria elegans, assembly GCA_035048345.1. Classification (NCBI taxonomy): domain Eukaryota; kingdom Viridiplantae; phylum Streptophyta; class Magnoliopsida; order Saxifragales; family Crassulaceae; genus Echeveria; species Echeveria elegans. Next base: position 1,066 of record JAWWMW010090153.1, read on the forward strand.
TTCTACTTTATTCCATCAGGGATATTCCTGTTCCACTGGAGAAGTGGAAAGTGGAAAGATCACTATGGAATATGTGAAGCAATTTGTTCTCTACAGCTCTTCTCCAGAATTTTATGCTCTATGTCGTCCAGCTATTTCCTGAATTGGTTTAATAGCTTATCACCCCTTTTTTGTCATAATCATTATCCTTTATATATTTCCTACTCCATGCGTTTATACAAAATGCATAGCTGCTAGTAAATATTACTTACGGGGAAGTAGGCTCTACAAAGTTTGCAAACGATGAAGGCTGCGTCTGTAGCCTGGCTTCTCATTTTCATGGCAACCGTAAGTCCATGGTTACTATCCTGTAATGCTTCGATGCCTTCTGACTCAAGTTTCCACGCTCAAGCATCAGTTCCCACTGGTACTCCATATTTATATTTTTCCAGTTGTGATTACAGTTGTTGGAGTAATCAGGTAAGCTAGCTGGTGCCCACTGCAGACTTCGCTAATGAAAACATTCTGCTACTTATATGTGTCAGGACCGGCGGTCGAAGGTGTAACAGCCATTCATGAAACCATGGCGTTACAGGGAGGAAGAGGAGCAAACAGTGGTGGTGGTGGCGGTGGAATAAATAATCGTCCAGAGGCAGTTCAAAAAAGTTCAGGCACTGTGCTCTCGGTAACAAATCTGATTAGGTCAATAATGATGATTCTTAGTTATTCCATAGCAGTTCAACTCTTTCAATAGAGCTTGGGTGGGCGACCAGGGCTGGATTCTCACCGTAAAATGATTTCATTGCAAATGTTTGCTCTTTAATGTATGTTGATCTTGTTCGGTTTGATAACCCATTCATCAATCAGCCTAATGTGGAGAGCTCTCCCAACCTCAATGAATACTCTTCTTATTACTCAAGTTTAGTATAAGGAATTATGAACTTGGACTCCCTCTAATTCAACCTCTACTACAACTATCACAAGATGAGTTATTGAACTCCATTAGGTAGAAGATCCCTCTTCCTCGGTCCACACCAAACTCCATTAGCACTCTCGATTCTCTCGAACGATCAAGCTCCTCCAATCCCTTGGAACGCGTGGTAAAGCAACTCCTCCCGAGTATGAATAACTTTTGTGTGAATGCATGAATAATCAAGATTCAATGCTTATCATCCGTGAGTCTTTGAACGAACCCGATACTAGAGGTGTCAAATGGGCGGATAGGGTAGGGTATGAGCGGGTATGAAGAGGGTATGAGTGTAGAGGGTAAAAGAGGGTACAAAAGGGTAAGGGTTTAGTGGGCGGGTATTAAAAGGGTAAAGGCGCCCTTTAATACCCTCTTTTTTGAATTTTGACCAATTGGTCAATGCCGGTCAACGGCCTGTCAACGGTGGTCAACGCCGGTCAACGATGGTCAAATTGAGAAAAGGGTAATAAGAGGGCAAATGGGCGGGTAATGGGCGCCCTTATTATAAGAGGGTATTAAAGGGTAAGGACATTAAAGGGTAAGGATATTAAATGAGTGGATATGAAAGGATATTTTTAGGGCGGGTATAGGACGAAGGGTATTTTTTGACACCTCTAATCTCAGCCATTGATTAGAAAGTACATCTATGGTTATGATCTCTTTATACTTTTTATATTTAGACATTTTTTTGCCTATCTATATATATATATAGTATAACAAATTTGAAAATTTTCCCATAAGATTCCCACTTGAACAAGTTCAAAACCGAAATCAAGAAAACTGTTACCCCAAAAAAACTTTGAAACTATATTTTATTTAAGTTTTCTTGAATATTTTTCCTTCCCATAAAATAATAATCCATGACTGTGACCGGAGGAAAATCCGAAGTCAAAAGTCAGGAATTATCGCCTCTGATATATTTATAAGCACCAAGTGTGTGTGTGTATCTGCAGAAACTTACAATTACTCTGCGACTAAAAACAGAGCTCACCGACCAAGAAACCAAACAACAGAACGCCCATATGGGATCTGAAGGAGATCAATCTGTCAACCAAACCATCAGCAAACCCAAAGAGCTCAGAATCCCTACCATAACCTTCACCAAACTCTTCATTAATGGCCAGTTCGTCGACGCAGTTTCAGGTATAGCACGTGTTCCTATCGACTTTATGATGTTATAAAAAGTGAGGTCCATGATTAACGTCTAAATCAAATCTTGAAAGCTAAAAGTCTTTTTGCTTTTGAGCAGGTAAAACTTTTGAAACGGTTGATCCAAGAACTGGGGAGGTTATAGCTAGAGTAGCAGAAGGTGACAAGGAAGATGTTGATTTAGCCGTCCAAGCTGCCCGTGCGGCCTTCGACTCCGGTCCATGGCCTCGCCTTCCCGGATCCGTAAATATACTCATCACACTTTTTTTTTATTAAATTTGTTTGACTGCACGAAATCTGAATGGACTCCTCTGGTTACAGGAAAGAGGGAAGCTGATGATGAAATTTGCGGACTTAGTAGAACAACACGCGGAGGAAATAGCAGCGTTGGACGCTGTGGATGGTGGAAAGCTCTTCGGATGGGGTAAGATAGTTGACGTGCCCACTGGAGCTAATACACTTAGATATTATGCTGGAGCAGCGGATAAGATTCATGGAGAGGTACTAAAGATGTCAAAAGAGCTTCAAGGGTATACTCTAAGGGAGCCTGTAGGTGTGGTCGGACACATCATTCCGTGGAACTTTCCAACCACTATGTTTTTCATGAAAACAAGCCCCGCGCTGGCCGCTGGATGTACTATGGTGGTTAAGCCAGCTGAGCAGACGCCGCTCTCCGCTCTCTTCTTAGCTGATCTTGCTCAGCAGGTACTTTGGTAGACTTGCTAGTTATGGTCTTGTACTTTAAAGAAAAATCTCCATTTTAAAGTGATTCTTTCAATTTGTTTTGTTATGGAAGTGATTCGGGTTGGACTTGTATCAGGCTGGGATTCCTGACGGAGTGATCAATGTTGTGAATGGATTCGGACCAACAGCAGGAGCTGCGATCAGCTCCCATATGGATATTGACTTGGTGATACTTCTGTTTATAATCTGAAAAACTGAACACACTTGACACGAATGGAATCGGGATTGCCTTAGAACTTGGAGGTGATAAACTGAACTCATCGAATTCAATGGATGTGCGCAGGTTTGCTTTACGGGGTCAACCGAAGTGGGGCGAAAAGTGATGCAGGGCGCAGCTGCTAGCAACTTAAAGCAAGTTTACTTAGAACTTGGAGGCAAGTCGCCATTGATCATATTTGACGACGCTGATGTTGACATGGCTGCTGGGCTAGCATTCGCAGGCATCACTTTTAATAAGGCAAGTAATAGGGCAGGCAAATCTGAAATTTGTTTTCCATCATTTTAAAGTTTTTTTTGCTAAATTGATACTTATGATCTTCCCAGGGAGAAATATGCGTAGCAGCGTCGCGAGTCTTCATTCAGGAAGGAATTTACGACAAGGTGGTCGAAAAACTAGTTGAGAAAACCAAAACTTGGGTGGTTGGAGATCCATTTGATCCGAATGTACACCAAGGACCACAGGTACACATACAACAAGTTGGAAAAACGACTCTTTTTTTTTATTATCCCAAGCACTAATTTCTGAGAGCCCGAGCGATGTTTTGTTCAGGTTAACAAGCAGCAGTTTGATAAAATCCTCTCGTACATAGAGCATGGAAAGCGAGAAGGAGCCACACTTGCAGCTGGGGGAAATGCCTTAGGTGGAGGTAAAGGCTATTTCGTCGAGCCAACCATTTTTACGGACGTCAAGGTCAGTAGTCAGAAATCTTGCAAAGTCGGAAAAAAAAATCTTTTAGTTTTATCATATATATCATCAGTTAACACTTAACAGTGAGGTTGTTGTTTTCAGGAGGATATGCTGATAGCCAAGGATGAAATATTCGGTCCGGTCCTTAGCGTAATGAAGTTCAAGTAAGTCACAAAATTTATCAAAATATACAAACCATAAAGTCTGGTTCTGCTGATGAGTTTCTTATGATTTGGTTCCAGGACAATAGAGGAGGCGATCAAGAAGGCGAACAACACAAAATATGGCCTGGCAGCAGGCATAGTGACCAAGGATTTGAACACAGCCAACACAGTTTCACGATCGATTCGAGCTGGGGTAATCTGGGTGAACTGCTATTTTGCATTTGACATAGACTGTCCTTATGGAGGATACAAAATGAGTGGATTTGGAAGAGATTATGGAATGGAGGCTTTGAATAAATACCTCCAAGTCAAGTCTGTTGTCACTCCACTGTACAATTCTCCATGGCTATGAACATATGTAGGTATATAATGCATCTGCTGCTCTTCTGGTTGTTCTGTTTGATTAATAATGAATAATGAATTTTGTGACCAATAAGCTGTTCCTTGAGGTTTATGATTATTTCTGGTTTTGCTTTCTTTGTTCATGTACTCATAAATGAGTTATTTACCGGAAACTACATTTATCAAAAGATCACCCCTAACACGCATAAAAAGTCACCTCTTACTTATTTATACGAACTCGTGCAACTTTTCATTGTAATAATAGTACTCCCTCCGTCCCAATTTTTACGGGAAGTGGACTTATAATTTAGGACGGAGGGAGTATTTTTTTTTTCAAGAAAAAAACAACAACAAAAAACCTAAAAATGTCCCCAAAATCTGGAATAAATCTATTTTTTAAAATTCAGTTAAAACAACAAATCTATATATATAATAGAATATCTAGAATATTAAACCACACGTATAGCGACGAAAAATAAGAATAGGTCATAAGAAAAAAATAAGAATACGATAAAATAGAAATAAGCCTACATTGGAATAAGAAAAAACAGAAATAAGCATAAACCAGAATAAAAAAAAATAGGAATAAGACAAAATCGGAATAAAATAAAATAAGAATATGACAAAAAAAAATACTCATTTAAATTCGGCCCGCACAACACCAAAAATTGGTCGATCGAGTCCGCCTCTATTTGATCGATTTGATGGCGAATCTAGGACGTCGCATCCCTGTCGGAACGACGGACGGTATACTTGTCTTTTATATAATAATAGAATAGGATGTCATCAACTATACATATATCGACGACTTTTTTCGTCGCTAAATGTAAAATTCATTGCTAAAATCTATCTCAAGCCCAAAATACTTAGGCCCATAACACTTTTATTCCACATTACTTAAACTACGTCACAAACTTAAAATATATACTCTATATAAACTCTGTCAACACATCTAAGTCTCTCACACAAACTTGCATTGCATCGCGAAGTATTCTTTCGCCTTTTACTAAAGAATATCGTGCAGTCGTTGCTTAAAGAGGCATACGCCACTTGACCATTCGAACCTAAAATTGATGTGTCTATTCTTATCGGCACGACGGACGATACGCTAGTTGTAACATAAAAAGTGGAAAAAAAATAGATATTTTTCTTATGGGAATGTTCAGTAATTTAGTATTAAGTACATAATTATTTTTATAACAAGGCAAATATTCCCTGCCAAGGTACTTTGTTTATAAATGTTTAAATAATTTACATTTGGAATTAAAATTAAAAAACGCACAATCAAAAATTCAAAATTGTCAACGTTAAAAAAAAAATTCAAAATTGTCAACGTTAACTGGTCAACAAACTCAATAACCAGATTAAATCTCTCTCTCTCTTCATCAACGAAACCCATAGAAACCAAAAATCCAAACCATGTCGACCTCTCTCTCCCTACCCACTCTCACCATCCTCCTCGTCCTCATCTCCTCCCTAACCACCATCGCCGCCACCGCTCACGACGAGCTCAACAAACTCGGCTTCCCAAACGGCCTTCTACCGCCGATCGTAACCTTCGTACCATCTCAACCACACGTCCGGCTATTTCCACGTCATCCTTGGTGAATCTTGTAAAGTGACATTACCTCCTGATAATTATTTAGCTACTTATAATAAGATGATTACTGGAATGATTGATGAGAATCGGATTGTTGAGATTAATGGGATTAGTGTTAGGGCTTTTTTTAAGTGGTGGTCAATTACTGGGATTAGGGCTAGTGGTGATAATTTGGTGTTTGAAGTTGGGGGGATCTCGGCTAAATATCCGTCTAAGAATTTCGATGAGAGTCCACAATGCGAAGGCTCCAAGGCTTCTTCTTGATCCAAAATTGGAATGGATGTGATCAGGTCAAACATTAGCTCTTGATTTTGTTAATTTGTTGCTAATTATTTCACTGGCTTCATTCGTTCTGTTATTTTGGAATTCAGATCCTGATAATTATTTTGATAAACTGCTGATGATCAAGAGATTTTTCTTCTCGGTTTTCGTAGTTCGTCAGACTATGCTGCATTCCTTATCCATATTAGCTCGTCTTTGCTGGACATTCACTGAGTTTAAGTAAGACAATTTGTCCTTGTTTAAATATGATACTCCTATTCTTTTTAGCTGCTATTAGTTTACTTTGTCAACTGTCTCTATGCGTGTTACATTAGTGTCACATTAACATTAACTAATGGATTTGTTTCTTGGTCATTTCTATTTGCGCCTGCATCTGATATCAAAAAAAGTTTAACTGAAAATAGCATGGAGTTCGTTAACGATTATATCAACCAGCTTGTTGTGCTCTGAAAATGAGCAACGGGATATATCCACCGGTGGAAATGGTACTGTTATGTTAGCTTTTAAAGATGTGAGGACTGCTGATGACGAACTTTTCGTTGACTCTGATGAGTTTCGCAGAATGTAACCATTTACATCATAGGCTTAAGTTCTGGGGTTCAAATAGTGGTTACTGGGAGGGGACTCAAAAGATTGAATAAGCACAAACATAGCTTCTTAGCTGGTTATTTCTCTTTTGTGGATTATGGCACACTATCGTTTAATGATGAAGAGGCGTATCTGTCTGGTTATTTCTTATCTGGTAATTGCTGTGTAACGTCCCAAAATTCATTGTAATTTAAAATTTCATCAACAGTCAGAAATATATTAATAATTCGATTTGCAAATGCTCCAAGGTAAATGATTGTTTATGAAGCTTGGATAGAGGTTCCTTTCTCTAGGGCTATGTTTAATGTTTAATTTAAATGTCACTTGCCAAATGTTGGTCCCGAAGTTGTGTCTTAGGCTAAACAATTAACCGGCCATGTGTTCTGTCAATGTGCTACGGGATATCTTTGATCTTGTATCATCCGGACCTTCATTGTTTATTGTATACACGGGATATGGATAACTGTTGGCTTTTCTTGGAAACGCTGCATCTTGCTCGGGCATGTGATCATCTGCACGTAATTTTGTAATTGTTCTGAAATGTATGAAAACGATAAGCTCACTGTCTGGGTTAAAAGTAAGCTGTATATCATGTATTTCTTTTGTATTTTACGTTTCATTTCTCAATGATGTTCTCCTATTTTCTCTGTGTTCTGACTGGCACTTCTGAGTTTACGAAACTTTTGGCATTCGTTCATTCTGAAATGACCTACTCCAAATCTTGTTTAAATTGTCCTTGGTGTGTTTTTCTTGCAGATACGTTTGGTGTCTCGTCAACGGCATAAATTAACGTTGAGGGCAGTGTAATAATAAAATATGGAACACACCCCATCAACTTTCAATTGGGCTGTATTTGTATATAATACTGAAACTCTTCAATCGTCATGCAATTGAGCCACAAATATAAAGTATGTGCATGCTCTACTACGACTTACAGTCAAACATGTGGAACCTTTACTTTATTTCCTATATATATATGCTGATGTGCATTGTGCTACTGTGACTTCTGATAGTCGCTGTGACTTATGATAATCTTTGTATTACTGCCAGCCAAACTTCCTAGAAATAATAGTTGAATTATTCTCATTCGTATTAGTCTGGAGAGATCCTCTAGGTTGGATACTGGAGAGTTCAGAATTCTAATTGGAGGTTCATGAACTAAAGATGGTTGGTTAAACTGGGGCATCTTTCTGTTGTTGAAATCATGGAAAGCAGCAACACAGATAAGTTCCTTTTGACGTTTCCGCAAAAACTTTTATACAAAAACAAAGTACAAAGCATTGTTTCACTGGACCATGAGTTCTTTTTTTTTCCTCCGCTGTAGGTATCGTCTTGGATACCATATTGAGAAATACTTTTCATGAGGAATCGATTGAGTGACTGTCAATCAATCCTTCGATTACTGCCAAGAGGCTGAAGGGTACACGATCTTTCAGCAACTTGTGTAGTTGTAAGTGCTTGTGTTGTGGTCTTTCCCACTTGGACTTTTGGTGGATTATTAAACTACTTACAATGGGATGTCGAAAAAGAAATTCAACGTACAAATTGCTATTTTGACGAGTTGAAATTGGGTGTTCAATCCTATGTGTATTATTTGGTGTTGAATTAAATTCAACATGTTGGAACTTACAGGTGAGGTAGGAGGATGAATGTTGTTGTGCATGGCTGCAAAGTTTTTTTGTAATCTTTCTAATATTCCATTATTTATAAGTCTATTATTTCATTGTAAATGATTTTTTTAAATTAAATTCTTTATTTTTTCATAATTTATAAATAAAGACTTGGTTCACTTGATCTGGACATTGAAATATTTTTAAGATCTACAATTTTCTAGTTTACATCGAAATTAGATTTTAAGCCGAAGGGTTCCGAAAACGGGTGCGAAGTTACGGTTTAGTTTAAAACAACACTGAACAAAACAGATTTGACATTTGCTACTTAGGGGCTTGTTGTGAACATATTACTTGTCCGTTGAAAACGTTTTATATATCGTTGGAAAGTTGATTCAAAGAAGTACAATTCTTTAATTTATGTCAAAATCAGATTCGAATCCGAAGGATGCCGAAAATAGGTGCGAAGTTACGATACTACGAGTGACAGCGCACCATCAGATCAGAATCCTACGAATTTTTACTGTTTCGTAGCATATCGTCCGTCAAAATGCATATAGAGACGAAAGAAAAACAAGGAGAAATTGCAAGGGTAGAGAAAGAAAAAAAACGGTGGTCCAGCACTGCGAAAAAGCATATGCAATCAATTAAAACGACATAGATTTGAAAAGATTTCATCAAATTCAGTTAGATTCTATGTAATTTTATTTGTTTTTTTCTTTTTCCTGAAACTGCGTCGTTTTCATTTCTACAATGCTTGGCTGCTCGACTTGATCTAAATCCGGAAAAATAAGGAAAAATAATGATGCTAGGAGTTTGGTTTGAAAGAAAAAAAATTAACAGAATGATACACACATAAATTCATTCACATTCTATTAGATTAATATTTTTGTCAAAATTATATTATATTACTAGTGTACCGTTGTCGTTTCAACGGGGATGCGTCGTCCGGATGCGAAATCAAATCGGTCAAATAGGAGCGAGACTTGATCAACAATTTTTTTGTGTGCGGGACGAATTTATAATTAATGATGAAAGAAGTGCATTTTCGGCAACCCATAATTGAGTCTGCAACATGCTCCCTTCCTCCCCTATTTATTTATATATATAGATACATAGATATTTATCTTAAAATTTCCATAACCAAACAGATTGAATAATTTTGGGGATACTTGCAATTTATTGTTTGATTAAGAAGTCCGGATAAGAATAGAAAAGTAAAATAACTGGAAAGGGACGGACCAGCCTTCAAGAGCTGCCCTACAAAAATAATACACCGGCCAAATTGAGTGCCTCTCCAATCCTAACCAATAATAATCTTCATTATTTAAAAAAAAAAAAAGCGAACAAAAAGGTCATGAAAAAAAAAAGAGAGTCAAAAAAGTGATTCTTCCGCGTGGCGACACGCGCTCGCAATAACGTATTTTCTTTTTTTCTGTTGAAGCCGGTCAACAGCTACAAACACTACCTCGATTTGGTTCGGAGGAAGGAATCTCTAGGGTTTTCTGGCTTCCCCGCATTCGGAAGGTAAGGGCTCTTCTCGTCCCTCCGATTCGTAAATTCGCTGATTCCTTCTCCGCTTTCTGTCGTTTAATTACGGTTATGTTTCGGTATGGAAGTTGTGGATTTGTAGGGATTTGGCTGCTTTGCTGTTATGTTGTAATTCAGGCCATTGTCGCTTCATATACGGGTATATGCTCTTCTTGCATTCCCTTAATTGTTGATCAGCTTGTTTCTGTCTTTGGTTACTTATTTCTCTCATGTTGTGTTACACATTGATGTTAACAAACAATTTGGCATTGACTAAAATGGTATAATTATAAGTTGAATCTTCCGGTGCGTTTGATGTTTGATTTTTGATTTTTGATTTCAGTGTTCTTTTATATTTATTATTATGATATGCATTGTTGAAAAGTTTGTGCATTAGAATGTCTGGTAGTACGTCTTTAATGAAAATGAATAGCATATCTAGTGATGGACACTTGTCTTGGTATCCCCAAACTCAAGGGTTCTAACACCATTCTTCACACCCATGTGTGGAAGTTGTTTATTCTTCCTATCTAGGTATGGAAGCTTGTTATTTATTCCCCAGCTGTTTAGAGTTTATCCGCTCTTGTGGGCGTGTTTCGCTTATCTTGATGTTCGCTATGGATGTGGGGAGCCATGTGTGATTAGAGCTTCATTGAAATAAATATTTATCTAATAAGAATTATATCTAACCCATTATGTACCGACTATCAAAAAAAATGAAAATGAATAATATTACAACTCAAATAAATAATCTGGTTTTGTCTCGTTTTTACTGTAAACTCTTCAGCTTTACATTAGTCTGTGAATCAACCTTCGGTGATCGACTCTACTGCTAAATGTAGACGTCACCAAAAGACGGAGCATGTGTACCATTTTGACCATGTTGAAATATGGCTGCCAGTCTTAATTACTCTTCGTGTGTTTTCCCTTTGGCATTTTGTACTTGAAAAATGATGGCAGTGATTTGATTGCCTCTAACTGATTACAGAGGGTGCTGGAATGGTGGCAGGGAAACTAAATATTATTATTATGTCCATGATTCGAGGAATGGATGTGGAAGATAAATTGCTTGCTAAGGGTAGTGTTACCCTTTTTGAATAACGAAAGTGTTGGGCATTTGCATTCTTGCTGTTTGGTTTTTCTCTGTTTATTGTTACTGGTTCGTTGCAGTTGTGTAGGATGTTGGTAAATGAATGTCTGTTTCAAATGTATAGTTACTCCATGTGTGCAACTCCTAAATCATGCATGAGTAAGATGCTCTACTGAAAACAAGATATGTGACGAGAAATGTGACTACTATAGAGCAGATGCATGCAAGTTGTTTCTCCAACTTGAAAATTATATTAATGATTGCAACAACAAATATGGATTTTATAGCATAACATTATTTGTTATAGCTGCTTATTGATTCCTTTTCAGCTTCTGGTATTCAGAGTCTTTCCTCCCGTGTCCACAGCACACCAGAGAAGAATCGAAATTCTTATGATGCATCACGAAACCTTGAACTTCTCCATGAGTTTGTCAAGTATGAACCAAAAAAGGAGCTTCCTCAAAGTTGTTTCAATCGTGAAAAGAAACATTCAGCTTCCTCAAAACGAAAAATGACAGATCAACTCAGGACAAGCAACAAGCCATCAAAGAAGCTGGAACATATAAAAAATGCATCTAATATCCAGTACAACTCCTCAGTCCTCAGTAAAGAAACAACCTAGGAAGGAAGAAAATTCCACTCAATTGACAAAACCAGGCGGCTCATCAGATTTTGGAAGTTCAGGATCATGGATCTGTAAAAATTCCGCCTGCAGAGCCCGCTTGTCTCTAGATGATGCTTTCTGTAAGAGATGCTCTTGCTGCATCTGCCATTCATTCGATGAGAATAAGGACCCTAGCCTTTGGTTGGAATGCACACCTGAAGTTGCTGCCGGATATTCTTGTGGCTTATCTTGCCACACTGTGTGTGCACTTCAAAGCAAGAAGGTAGGAGTAGTGGACCTTGGCCAGTTGATGCAGCTCGATGGAAGTTACTGTTGTAATTGGTGTGGTAAAGTTTCAGGCATATTAGGGTAATAATCCTTCCTTGACGAATTTGTAAAGCTCTGTGATTATCTAACTAAAGTGGGCAATTTTCAGATTAACGTGGCTACTTTCCAAATATATCCTTGCAGATCCTGGAAAAAACAACTGATCGTTGCAAAAGATGCCCGCCGTGTTGATGTTCTTTGCTATCGCGTTTCACTAAGTTATAGGCTTTTAAATGGGACGTCCAGGTTTAAAGAATTGTTTGAACTTGTTGGACACGCAAAGGATAAGCTAGAAGCTGAGATTGGTCCGTTGAATGAGGTTTCAGACTCAATGCACCATGGGATTGTCAGCCGTCTTTCTGTTGCCAATGATGTACAGAATCTCTGCTCTCTCGCAATTGATAAAGCAGATGACATGCTTGCGATGTTAGCTAACCAAGAAAATGTTTACAAAGGTTTGCGACTTTATGCTACTTTTAGCTTGTCCGTTTCTTGCGCTGATATTTTAGTTTATGTATAGGTTTTTATCAAGTTATGTTTTTGTTCTTTTCATGGCAGGAAATTCGCTACCTGCTGCTTGCAGTTTCATTTTCCAAGATGTAACCTGTTCTTCTGTGGTCATTGTCTTGGTTGAACTATCTAACCTGGCAACAGAGAATACTAAGGGTTACAAACTTTGGTATTTCAAGAGCAAGGAAGAAAAACAAGCAAGTGAGCCTCTTGCAATACTACCCACAAGCCAAAGAAGGATTCTGATATCTAATCTTCAGCCGTGTACGGAATATACCTTTGAGGTAGTGTCTTATACTGAGTCCGGTGACTTGGGTCACTCAAGGACGAAGTGTTTCACAAAGAGTAAAGAGATAATCAACACAAATTCTGTTTCTTCGGTTATTCCATGCAGTAAGACTGGGAATTTTGATGTTGAAAGAAGTCCTCATTGCAAGGAGCCTGTTCCTATTGTTAGCGTCGGATCAGCTGAGTTTAAGGTACGAGATATTGGGAAAGTTCTAAAACTGACATGGGCTCAAGAGCATGGATGCTTGGAGGGATTGCCTGGTGCCAAAGTAGCTAAATATTGTCTGGAAAATGCAATGATGAAATCTGAAGCAAAAGAGCAGTTTTCTTGTGGGTCGCGCAGCGACCTTGATCTGAATATTGTTTTCGTGCCTGATCTAAATGAAGAGCCGATCACTCCTTTCGAATTCTCCAAAGATGTTGGAGAAAATTGTTGTGTTATTTCGCACGTCATTGAAAAAGATGCTCAGAAAAGAGCTCGGGTTAACGGTGACTCGCAGATGTGGGTCAGTGGTCCAGCAGCAGTTGAATCACATCTGGAGCCTTGTAACAAAAGACTTGCAGCTCACGACTGTGACCGCACTCTAATAGAGAATTCACATTCTGGTGTTTCCAATGGCTCTGGCTGCTTAGACGAGAATTTTGAGTACTGTGTGAAGATGTTCAGATGGCTGGAGTGTGAGGGCCACATAAAGAAGGAAGTCAGATTAAAACTATTAACATGGTATAGCATGAGATCAACGGAAAAAGAACGCAGAGTAGTCAGCACATTTGTAGAAACTCTGATCAATGACCCCAGTAGCTTGGCTGCTCAGTTGCTTGACTCCTTTTCTGACATCATAATCAGCAGAAGGCCTTGCAATGGCCACACCAAGGGAGGTGGGTGGTCGTGAGGGTAATGTTTCACCATTTTGGAGTCTTGTAAAATTACCAGATTTATTGAGCCCCTTTCAAATGGTGCACAGGTGCTCTCATTTTCTTCCCGATTTCTTAGCCACCATTCATTTGCAGTGCACTGAATGGAGCTCATTCTGACTCAGGGCATTCAACTACTCCTAGCAGCAGTAGCAATAGACAATTTCTCTCATTCATGAGAAAACCGATTTATCATTTGTGTAGTTCAGTTGATTTATGTATACCCTGGATTGGGGTCTTGCATGAGAGAAGATGATTCATTCTTATTAGAGGTGTCAAATCGGACGGGCATAATTGGATAATGAATTAACGGAAAAAAATTATGTTTAGTCCATTAACACTATTGAGACTAACAGGCGGGATCTTAATGGATAATGAGATTAACATTTATTGGAATCATTTATCTCATTAAGCTAATGAGAGATAAATGAGCTTCTTTTTAACCGGTGATTTTTGAAATATCATTGAATAATGTGACATTTTGACACCCTTATTTAGAGGTGTCAAATATGGCGGGAGCGGGGGCGACTACAATTGAGTTATAGTCAAATGGAAAAAAAAATTTGTTTAGCCTATTAACATTATTGGGATTAACGGGCGGTGTCTTAATGGGTAATGGGCTTAACGGGTATTGAGACTATTTATCCAAATAAACTAATAGGAGGTTAACGGGTTATTTTTTAACGGGCGGTTATCAGGAATCTCATTGGGTAACAGGGCATTTTGACACCTCTAATTCTTATAACTTAAAATGACACTTACAAATGAAAGTAAAAACAAAAAGAAACATTTAGTCATTGCGTAATAAAAAATCGTCTGTCAACGCCTTCTGCGAAACAAATGATTTTTTTTATAAGTTTTTTAAAATTTATAATGGCTATTTATATGGTTACAATCAAGCCATGTGTTTATAGATAAAATGAACAGATAATAAAAATGAATGTATTTCTTATAACTATAAGGACAACTACAAATGAAAATAAATAGATAACCTAGCCATTAAAAATAAAAAATCGTCCACTAAAACATTCTGCGAGAGAGCTGTCGGGGGTTCCATCCCTTGACCTAAGTCCACCTCGCCTATGCTGTCTTGATCAGCCGATCCGCTCTTCCCCAAACTCTCTTAAAGACTCCATAATAAAAGACTCAAAAATAAGTTCATTACTAGAAATAGGGGTGGGCGCGGTGCAGATTAGAGATAACTCCACATCCGCACCACATTAATCAGGTTGTTGATTTTAAAAATCCAAATCATATTTGTGGAAACCACAAATGTACAAACCACAAATGTGGTGCACCACATTTGCGGTGCAGTTTGGATTGAAACCCACTTCACATCGTGAATAATAAAAATAAAATTTGACACAAATGTAAATTAAATATAAAGAAACTCCAGGTTTTAGTCATAGCACGAAAATTTAATTAAAAACACATAAACATGATATAAAAATAAAATCATCATCGACTTCTTCACGAGTTTGCGATCTCGGGTAATGTCACCTGCAATCAACTGAGAAACGAAGTATTAGTAATATGTATATAAGATGTAAAAAGTTAAATATATAATAAAAATGAATAGTAGTGCTTAAGAATATAACTGATTCAAAATTTTCTAGTATGTATAGAGCAAGGTTCTCAAAATCGAGTTTTTATTTTGAATCATTTTGATTAGTAAAATCGAATCGGTAAAATCGTCGATTTACTTAAAATTAAAATATTATTATTATTTATAAATATGTATTTTAAAAATTAATTAAATATTCCATTATTTTGTATTTTGACCCAAATCTGTACTAATAAAATATTTTGATGAATGACCCAATATATAGGTAAAACTGAATCCAAATTAATGACCCAAAGCTCCATTAAGAAAATCAGATTTGTCAATTTTTGAAAGGGCTTTGTATCTATGATTGAGCTCAACCCAAATGTTAAAATCCTAAATTTGGGTTGGGCCCATATCGCTGAAGACCTTAAACATGTTTGTGACGCATGCATCAGGGGGAAACAGTCAAGAACCTTCTTCTCGATCAAGAATAAAGTAAGTACCTCTATACCCTTAGAATTGGTACACATGGACTTGTGTGGACCAATGAGAACAAGCACTCGAGGAGGTAATAAGTATGTTTTCGTTATAGTAGATGATTACTCCCGTTACACTTGGGTTTTTTTCTTAGCTAACAAGACTGACACTTTTCCGGAGTTTCAGGGATGGGTCAAGAAAGAGTAAAAGGATGATAAAGGAAGGTTTTCAGGGGTTGAAGAACGCGTAAGAGCCCAGTGTCAGGGACAAGGTTTAAGACCTTTATCAGAAAATACGAACCCCTTGCCAGTCATGAACCTTGCCCTCTCCTTTAACCCAACCCGCATTAAACTCTTTTTTTTAGGTGACGTTGAAATATTCCTGCACGCCCTTGAACTTGCACCTTTTAATCTTCAAGTTTCTATTTTCTTGCTAGATTATTTGTGCATTCTGACTATATGGACTAATCCTTTCGTTTGCTAACTTTGGTGGGTAATCGAACCTTGTTTGATGATGCCAAAAGGGAGAAAGGGTAGTAGGCTCTCATTGAGGGGGAATCGGTCAGGTAGACTTCTTGGCCATGACAGAAGGCATTCTGTTTAGGGGAAACTAACTAGGACAGTTAGGTTCGTTACTCTCGTTTCGATGCTTCGCGGTATGTTTGTTTGTCTCCAAGTGTTTGTCATCATCAAAGGGGGAAATTGTTAGTACCTGGGGTACAGACTCTTTGTTGATGATGACAAACTCTGTGGGTTTAACACTTTACTTGAGTATTGTAGGTTCATTAACCTTGAACAAACATTTGATGAAAGTTAAGACCCTTGCGAGACGCAGTCAAAGCAGTTGAGAAAAATCAGGAGATCAAGTATCAAACTGTTACATTCAGTTGAGAAAAATCAACGACTTCCTCAGCAAAACATAAACAGCATGGGAGAAGATCGTGGGAGCACTGACCAAGTCAAGGAAGCTCCACGAACAAACCCATCAGCCACGAACAAATCATTGGAGAGTGGAGTTAGTGGGATTAACCTCCATGACCAACCACCCATGTCTACACAACTGCACTTGATGCATCAGTCTATAAATACTGCATCAAAAGGATTATGGAGGGTGTTCGTCTAGAGTGTGCGATTAGAGTGTGTTATTGTCGAGCAAGTGTCTGTCAGTTGAACACACTACACAGTCGTACATCGAGTGATCATCGGAAGCATCCAAACGGACGTACTTGGGTACTTGGCTTGTGAGAGACTCACGGTGATACAAGTAAGGCTGCTTGTTCGGGACTTTACAAGGTGTAATTTGTCCTAAGGTATTCGTAGCAGTAGGTACTATTGCATGTGTAGAGAATTCATTGTTTGTACAGTCTTCATATTTCAATAAAAAGAATATTTAGACAAAGTTTTTTATTCCGCTGCGTACTTTAAGTAAGAGTACAGAACTTGCAGACGTATACTTGATTCTTTATCGTTTCTAGTCTAGTTTGTACGCACTAACCACGATCCTTTCACTCATTTATATGGCAAAATTGCCTCGTTTAGTTTGTGTTCTTCATTTTTGAGATCCAAAATTTATTGATGATGAAAAGAAAAAACACGTACAAGAAACACATAAGATTCTATTTGGTTTCGGTGAGAAAAAAAAAAAGAAGCTGAAATTTAAAACTAAAACTGTGCTAAAAAATATATTACGACCAACTGTATTCCATTTGGTTGTACGGAGCATAATTGGTTGTAGGATTGATCATCTAAAACATGACTCGTATGATAACAACGACTTGAGCCTCCAGCAATGCGAAGAACAACTGAGGAGAGGAATAACTGAATAAGTAAAAATCTACCTTCTACAAGTCCAAGCGGATAAAGAGAAGAGTGACCGATCCTGCCAACAGAGCAAAATCGAACCATCTTCGTCTTTTATCTGATACCCATTACAGCCATAGTCTTGTAAAAGCAGCCTTGCTTGCAGCATTGCCGAATAGCTAAAGGTAAAGGTAGCAAACCCGGCGGAGTTGAGCCTATGAACCCACTTATGTAATCTTTCATGTCTGTCTTTTCTATCTCGACCTTCACATGCTATGATGTTCTTTATCTCCTCACCAAAGAGGAATTTTTCAACTTTGAGTCGGTCTAAGGAAGTTCCTGGGATTGTTGATTCTAGACAGTCGAATAATGCTGCGTAGTAGTATAGAGCTTCGGTTAGACGTTCCATGAATGTTGCGCCGTTGTGGTTTGAGTCCTGTTCTGCTACTACCATCACTTTGGGCGATAAGTTCCGCAAATCCATGAGAAAGGTATTCATTTTTGTAGACGACGATGGACATGAGGAAGTTGAATCGGGGCTTATGTTGTATCCATTCGCCCGCTCCCCGAAAGTGGCCTGTTTCTGATTGGATTTGTTTCTACTGGTTTCATTGTCTGAGGCAAGGAGTCTGTGCAGTTGTAGAATTGAGCTGATTGCAAGTGCTTCACCAGTCTTTACGCGCAATTTACCAAAATCCAAAGACTCCAACGAACTAACAACAGGATTGAACTGAAACGGAATATCCAATCTCTCAGCTTCTGAATTCAACCTATGCGCCATTTGATCCAATACCTCTTGCTGCTGATGTATACCTGTAATTCTCAAATGCGGAGGTCCCTCTGGCCGAACACTCAACATCTGCAAAAGTGCAACCCATTGCCCAGGCTCAGCTGCGCAAACATCAATAATATGAATCATCTTCTCCCCTTCCATAGCTTCCACTATCGCCTGATTAGCGACCAAGTACACAATCTTCAAAAATGGAAACAGGTTCAAAAACAACTTCTGCACAGCAATCTCCTCATGAGCCATAGAAATTCTAGTTGAATTAAGTGCCCTATAAAGACCAGGCCATGACTTAAGGATTCGGTTAGCTAGAGCTTCTGTAAAGTAAGACGCTATACGCTGCATGGTATCCCCATCAGGCGAAGCGATATGGGATATCTGCTCTAGAGCAATATTAGCACTTCCAAGATTACCAGTTGCAACATGATTAGCACAAGTGAGTAGCAAGTGGATCAAGTACAAACCCCTTTCTTCAGACTTCAACTCCTTTAGCCATGGATATGCTGATCCAGGTGAGAGTGACATCATTGAGAAGAACTGCAGTGGAGATGATGTTACAGATGATGAACCATCCTCTTGAAAAGTTGGAGCCATTAGAATTGTCAGGAGAAATCTGATTGCATAAAAGATTGAAACAATAAACAAGGGTTAGGGAGGTGAATTGGGGTTTGAGGAATTGGGAAGAAAGCCACCTAGAAAACCAAGCAAAAAAACACCAATCAGATATCCAAACATGGAGAAAAGATGATAAAGGAATCAAACATGTAGAGTTTGTGACAACAAAGGTGAGTGCTTGTTGTCTTAAAGTGGCTCCATCAGGCTGTTTCTCTCGTCATTACTAGAATAAGGAATTGGAGACTTGTGAGAAGAAAAGCCACTTTCTCAAACACATACAAACTCCACCAAGGAAGAAACACAAGAGTAAATTTTAGTTTCTACCCAAAATCCAAAACTTTCCTCTTTAGTGGGTCTGTCTTCACCAAAGGTGGATGGAGAATCAAACCCACCTTTTATTGATTCCACGCCACAAGCTTCCATACAAACAAAACCTTAGCAAAGACAAAAACCCCACCTGTTGTTTCCACTTTTGTCTCATTGTGGGGGTGGGAAATGAAATGATCTCTGTAAATTGTTAGATGGTTTATTTTTATTTTTATTTTTATTTGTACATTTGAATTATAAGAATAAATTATCAGTTTTGTTTTTGTTTTGAGGTGCATGTTTGAATGTATATGGCCAAACTTTTTAGGCATGAGAGAAAGAGACAAGGAAGCCACATATAACTCCAATTGTATGGATGATACCACATTTATCAACTCCAACCCTACAACATCAAGTGGTGTCTCTTCAATCCTCCCCTCGCCACCTTTATTTCAAATAACTTCAAAATATCTCTTATACTGATTCAACTGATAGTAATACAGTTTGTTACGTTTGTAATGAGAAACTGTCTAATTTGCATTAATGCGGAGCGTAGGGGCAAGGAGATCAATGTGATGCTTAATAATTAAAACATCGATAGCTCACCAGCAGCAACTAAACTTCTTCGGCTTCAAAATTTGCATGTACCAAATCAAGCCACATATACCTATGTGCTGTTGCGGCTGCCATCTGCAAGAGAAAGTTTACTTAAATGAAAAACAGTTGAAAATTAGGGAGGATATGATACAGCTTCATTTCCATACAGCTTAAAAATTCTGCACGCATAAGATGATTTCAACCGATGTTGATAATGAGAACTTTTGTGTTTAGGTGGTGTTTGGATGCATGTGCAATCAAAGTCTACTTTAGAAAACTATTGATGCAAATTGCAACGAGTGCATTATTGACACAAAATGTCTCCAACTATACCTTGCACTGCTTTTGATATTTCTAAATATGTAGGCTAGAGACAGGATCCTCCATGGGCTTTAACCTTGGAGAGGGACACAGCAATCTTGGCCCCAATAAAAGCATTGTTCTTGACAAGGGAGATATCTGAAACCGTTATTGATAACCAAATATTAGAGTTTTGACCAACATCTCAAAATGCGCTTTGATAAATATCTGGATATTAAGAGTGTGCAAGACGCAAAGATACCTCGCTTCCTTTAAAGCTGTTTGTATTGCAGACTCAATCATGCTTCCAGAAGCTGCCTGTTATTTTGGGATTGGAACTGCTATGAGAATTCCCGTCCCTAAATTGAATTTCCTGTTTGCAAAATATATGAGGAATTGAGAACTGCTACTCAGCTTTTGTTAGTTCAGAGAAACATGTTTATCACTAACCAATTAGCCGGGCACAGTCATCAGGGCTGTCCACACGACATGAAACCTGTTTAACATATCATCGCCTCAGACTCTCAATAACCAGAAATCATACAGAAGTGAAGGAGCCCACAACATATTGCAAAGATGGTACAACAAGAAGGGTCGGATTGTAATACTTGACGGCAATAGAAATACCACAAGTCAATTTGGCTACAAAAGCATTGCCCTACGACTATATAGATACCGAGGATTTTACAATGTTATATGGCTGTCTTGTTTTAGCCTCAGTGAATTACTATTGCAAAATGTGTAGCACATTGTGCAGCTTAATAAATAAATTTGATGTATAAGTGAGCAGCCACTCTTGTTTAGCCCTATATGATACCTTGCATGTTAGCCATAATTCAAGCTTAATTAGTTTTCTTTGAGTGAGTCAAAGTAGTGGTAGTATGGTGTAGTGGTAGTGTG
>JAWWMW010090154.1:0-11851 GCA_035048345.1 Echeveria elegans
GTAAATTTAAATTTTTAATGAATCGGGCTGGGCCCGTGTGTTTCTCTAAAAATTTAAACGGGCCCGTGTGGTTAGTGTAAATATAAAATTTTAAGTTTTAATGGGCCGGGCTGAGCCCTTGTGTTATGTGAATATTTAAACGGACCCGTGTGATCTGTGTAAATTTAAATTTTTAATGAGTCGGACTGGGCCCGTGTGTTTCTTTGAACATTTAAACGGGCATGTGTATTTAGATAGGTTTAACTGAAATTTTGAAAAGAAGGTAGGGGTATTATAGGAAATCTCTATTTGGTAGTTCATCCTCTATTCTTTTATATAATAGATTATCGGGTTAGGAATACTATTCCCCATATCTTTAAATTTTGAGAAATAAGAACATAAATTTTCTATTATCTGGGCGATAATATCATTTTTTGTATGTATTTCTCTAATCTTTAGATCTAGTCCTTTGACTATTTCTAAGACTTGAGAGATATTACTTGACCAGGAACGCTCATTTTAGAAAGTTTATTTCTAGTTCTTTCAGGAATTCATCAAATAGATTTGCTCTATTTGAACGAATGCCTTTTCAAGTTTATCGATATATCCATCAATTGATAATATCAATAAGTTGATCTGCTTTGTTAGCTCTCTCTGTTAATTTAGACATAGCCTTGTCTAAATCTTCGAGCTTAGAATTTAAACTTGGTATTTTATCAAGTATTTCATCTTGCTTAGTGATAAGCAAATGAATGTTTTGCCACGATGGTCTTTTAAGATTCTTGCTAGAGTTTTGTTTAAGGATTCTTCCTTGTAAGACGTAGTTCCTTCAACTTCATCTTTAACTGGACTGTTTTGCAACAGTTGTTTAGAAATCCGTCTTCCATTAAGAAGCTTGATTTCAGGTAATTGTATACTCCTAGGAGTTTCGAATGAAAATAATTTCTCAACTTCTACACAGTCTGTCATGTCATCTGAAGGAAAGAGAATGATGACTGTTTGATAACGCATAATTGATTTTATACATTATTGAAAATGGATGCTTTCCATTTCTCATAATCTTGTCTCTTAAAAGAGTGTAGGATAATGTAATAGATCTGTTAAGATCTTTATTTCTTAAGGACATGCTAACTTGGTAGTTAAGATTAAACTTAATCTTTTCATTAGCAAGGTTTTCTTTCCCGTGAGTAATGATAGATTCGGAATATTTTTCCATTCTATCATCTCTTAATACTATTTCTATGGGAGAGTGAATTCCCAAGGAAAATGTACTTTTGAGAGTACGTTGCAACGTAGATTTATGAATATATCTTATTTGCTTCCTTTTCACATTAGGAATTTTCTTTATCATTTGATAAAGTTGTTCCTTATTTATAACTGGAATAATTGTATTATCAGTTGTAGTTGATACTTGTGCTACATCTTCGCCAAATATTAGTCCATAATAGACTACATTCTTTCGAGTGAGTAACTTTGGTATCCTTTTCATCAGTCCAAGACTGTTGAAATTAAGAGTAGCTGATAAATCATGTTCTATTGTAGATATTTTTGAAGCATCTATGAGAGCTTATATGTGATATGAATCACTTTGTTCTTCTTGTAAATGAACAATTTCGCTTCCAATTTTTCAAAAAAATTTAGGGTTTAGGTCCTAGGTCTCCCGATATCCCCCATTCTTTTTAGTTCGTATTGTTATGAATTTTCTATTCATTTAAGAATAGCTCTTTTGTGAAATTCTTACTTAAACTATTGTTTTGACCTTATAAGAATTATCATAAATATTATTGGAATTAATATTCTGAAGATTCTTTCGATAATCATGATACATTTGTACCATGTTTTTGCTTGTAATATAAACCTTCTGATAAGAGGTTTATGCTTCAAGTACAACACTTTGATTTCTATAAAGAGAATCATAGCTAATCCGGCCTTTTCTTTAGATTCTCAATATTTCGTTGTATTGATTGAATAGAAGTTTTCACCATTTCAAGATCAACTCTTATGTGTAAGGTTTCTCACCTTACGAATAGAGTTTATCCTTTAACTAGAGGATTTCTCCTACGATCTCTCTGACTTCCGAATATTCGGAGTTCATTTCTTTGATTCATATGTCTTTATTATAAAAATAAAAAATTTCAAAACTTTGATATTCATTTCCCTATATTTTCAGGATTTGTTTTGAAATACGGTTAGAACTTAGAATAAATTCCTCAAACTTTCATTTTTTAGAATTATATTTCCTTTTATAGATTGTTTCCAATCTTTTTGTCTGATTATGAGAATCAATATTCATTTCTTAACAAATAGCAAACTATTTTTTTGTTAAGAGTAGACCTTCCATCTTGTAACATTAAAGGTATCAAGATATGAAGTCTTTTTTGTCTAGGAATTAGTCCTAGTTTCGAGTTCTTTTGATAAGTTAAAAGACCTTTTATTTTTATATCTGTTTACCAAATGTAAATTTCTTAGAAGAGTTTTCTATCTTCTTTATATGTATTTTGATCGTATATCCATCTTTGCAACCGGAACCCTGGTTGGGAACCGACCTTTGATAGGGATTGTAACGGAATACAGTTTTGAAATTGCATTTCTTTAATAAAGATCAGGTTAGACATGACCTATTAAGACGTTCTATTGATTGAACATTGAACATTGAACTACTTTCGATCATCTTTTCAGATGAATCTGAAGTTTTTAGTCATAACATGTCTTTATTAAGATCTAACAAATTTCCTTCGCAAATGGAAGGTTTTTCCATTATTTCTTTGAATTTCTGAAGAGAAATTCTAATTTTGTCATGCTTTAGGCGGAACCATGACTCAAGATCTGCGTATAAATTATCATTTGGAGTGATTTCTTCTTCAATCTTTTGAAGTTTTGAAGGGGAACTCTTAGAAACGAACCTCTCATCTTCTTCTATGATGGCGAGCTCGGTCTCAAGGAATTCCATCCTTAGTTTTTGAAGCTCTAGCTTCTTCATGAGTTTCTCTTTTTTTGTGTTGCTCCATTAGAGAGTAGGAGAGAAAGTTTCTTCACAATTTGCAAGTTCTTTAGTGAGAGAATTGGCTAGTGTGTTTTTGATTCCAGCAATGTGCTCAACACCTTGAATTTATAATAGTTGAACCATTGTTGCCATCTCAAGAGGCGACCTTGTTTATAGTCTTCTTCTATATTTGTTCTCAAAAAATAATCGAATTTTTTTGAGTCTGTTCGTACGATAAATTCCTTGTCGATTAGATAGAATTAATTTTTTTAATCGTTCTTTTGATAACAAGATATTCTTTCTCATTGCTTTGATAATTTAGCTCACTGCCTTTGAAAGATCCAGATGCGTATCTGCACAATTTTTCGGTTCCATCACTAGTGATAGCTTTTAATAAACCTCCCAAATAATGGTTTGATGCGTCAGTTTCAATTGCCATCACATCCTCTTTATCGGGATGATATAAAGTTGGAAATGTCACTATTTGCCTTTTAAATTTTGCAACAAAGTTTGTGTCTGTATCACACCAATTCCATGGTTGATATTTTTTCAGCTTTTGTTGAAGTGACTTTCTCATTTGGGCCAGTTTAGGGATGTATCCTTCTGCGTTAATAAGACATCCTAATGATATTTGAAGCATATTCTTAGATTCGATTCTGTTGGGAAACAGGTGTATCTTTTCTAAGATATGGTTCTGCATTTGAATAGACCCGTAACTTATCTTTAGACCTAAAAGTTTATGACATAGTTTTGTCTTCTTTTCACTGAGTATTATCCCAATGTCTTTAAATCTGTCTAAGATTTTATTGACATGTTCATAATGTTCTTTTTCAGCATCACTGAAATTAATATGTTATCGATATATATTAAACAAAACTTCTGGTAAGGTTTAAACGAGTTTTCCATATACCTTTGAAAAATACTAGGCACTTGTTTTAATCCAAATGGAACAACATTCCATTCGCAGTGTCCTTGAGGGCATGCGATTGTCGTTAATGGTTTAGAATCTTCTTCTAAACGTATTTGCCAGAACCCTGATTTACAATCAAGTCCTGTAAAATATTCTTTCCTTTAATAAGTGCAATTAAGGATTCTCTAGAAGGTAAAAAAATAACCATCAGCTATTGTGTCTTGGTTAAGAGATATACAGTTAATGACCATTCTCTTTTTACCTCTTCTTTTCTCAGCTTCATTTTCTACCAAAAAGGCAGGCGATGTGTGAGGGCTTTTACTCACACGAATTAATCCTTGTGAGAGTTATTCACTGATTTGTTCTGAGAATATTTCTCGATCTGTTGGAGTATATATCATACAATTAATAAAGTCATAAATAAAGAACAACTTTATCAAATGATAAAGAAAATTCCAGAAGATAAAGATAAAACAGATATGATATATTCATATATCTACGCTGCAACTTATCTAAAAATCACATTTTCTATGGGAATTAATTCACCCATAAAAATAATATTGAGAGATGATAGAATGGAAAAATATTCCGAATCTATTACAGCTCACGGAAAGGGAAACCTTACTAATGGAAATATTAAGTTTAATCTTAATTATCGAATTAGCGTGTCCCTAAGAGACGAAGATCTTAATAGATCGATTACATTATCATACTCTTTTAAGAGACAAAATGATGAGAGATGGAAACCATCCATATTCAATAACGTACAAAATCAATCATGCATTATCAAACAATCATCATTCTCTTTCTTTCAAGACAATAGACTGTATAGAAGTTGAGGATTTATTTTCAGAAATAATTTCCTTTGAAGCTCCTATAAGGAGTTTACAACAACCTAGAAAATCAAGCTTCAGAGCTGAAGACAGATTTCCTAGACAATTATTAAAAAACAATTCAGTAAGAGAAGAAACTGAAAGAACAACCTCTTAAGAGGTAAACGCTTTAAACAAGACTCTTGCAAGAATTCATACCGAACTATGTATTAACTAATAACCACAATACCTTTGTGGCAAACTATTAATTTGCTTATCGAAAAACAAAATGAAATGATTGATAAAATATCAAGTTTATCAACCAGACTTGAAGAGTTAAGCGAAAAGATATCCAAACTCTCTAAGATAGTGGATAAAATCAGTCAATTTATTGACAGAATCAAAAAAGCTCTGAGTGAAGTAAATCAAAAGCTTTAGAAAAACCTGTGGACAAGGACAAACGTTCTGAAATAAACACACCTGGTCCGGGAAATGTTAATCAACTTTTAGAAATAGTCAAAGACCTAGATCTAAAAGTGAGAGAAACACTAGAAAAATAAACAAACTGAGTTCTGAATTTTTAGAATTTAAAATGATGAATTATAATACACATCCAAAAATCGAAGACAGCTGGATATGGCAACCGCCACCACTTCCAGTTAAAGGAAACTATGATTATCTTAACAAAGAAGTCGATAATTGTGCCGATAATGAAAGTGATCCTAGCAATAGGATTATACTAGCATCTGATTCTCGAGCTTTCGGTAAATCCAAAATGTGCTTAAGCATAGCCGGGAATAACAGGAATAAAGACCTCAGTTCCTACTTTGTCAGTAAGATTAATATGATCTAAATTTTGAGTAAACGGATGATAAAGTCTCAGAAAATTATTTCCAATTATGAGATCAATACCAGTCGTCTGTTGATATATTGTGGGAATAAAGAATTTTTCACCACAAATCTTTATATTAATATCTTTAGCAACTCTATTTAATTCAACAATTGACTCGTTAGCGATTTTAACTTTTATAATCTTTTCAGATTGTTCCCATACTTCACTAGGAAGTACGTCTTTGCTGGCTACCCAGATACTGGCTCCTGTATCTATGTAGGCTGCAAGATGATATTTCCTGTACCTGGGAAAACTCATCTCTATTTTTATGTAATTACTATTCAGATTCGTCCGATTCATACTCATCAAAAGAGTATTCTGATTCAATACATCTTTTTAAATAGTAAATACTTTTGTTATCCGAAATTCCTTCTGATTCGATTGATTCGTAATCGAATTTATATGCATAGTCAAGCATTTTGATTCTTTGCTTGTCTACTTGCTTTTTGCTTTCATTACATAGCCAACAACGACAATTCTTTTCGCCTTTTTGGACAATGCTTAGATTTATCATTAGGATTATTCCTTTTATAAGCTTCTTTCGAAAAAAATATTCTTTTATAGCTATATTTCTTTTTGTAAAAAGGATAGCTATTTTTCTTGAAGTTATACCTTTTACTGTATTTCTTCTTATATTTCTTTTTTTATTTCTCCTTTTTATAAGAAGTTTCATAACACCCATATCGACCGGGAATGTCAAATTGAGTGTTATCACAACAAATGCTTTTATTGAAGTTTTTCACTTCTTTCATTTGTCTTTTTTAGATGCACGTAATTTTTATCATTTATTCCATGACTCGAATTACTCCTCCTAAAGTTCTTGCAATTGCTGTATCTCTTTGAATCCATTCTTGATGGATCTGTTCTAAGAAAGGTTGAGGTAGTTTATTAATAGACACCTCTATGTATCTCTCTTGTTCTTCTTTTGGAAGTTGATAATAATATTTTTCATATTCGCATGTGTATGGGGAAAAATAACACATGTTACATATTTAGATATTATCAAGGTGCCATCTAGTTTCTGTTTCAATTCTTGTTTTGACTTGATTTCTATGCTTCGTTTCTTCAAACCCAGTGAAATGCACATAGATAGCATTAGTCAAATTTTTAAGAATGTCCATACTCGTATGACATCCATTATCTAAAGATCGCAATTCTGCTTCCGTTAGATTTGAGCACCACGTTTTGACATTTCCTGCCAATTTATGCGTTATAAAGGCTTTTGAGGCATTAACATTGTCTCTTAAAGCTTGATTGGATTGTATGATGACATCTACTGCTGATGACCATTCTTCAATCCTTTTATGCCTATTCTTGGCACAATCTAAATCTAGGATTGTGAGACTTCCACCATGAGAGTAATCTCTTGGTTCATAATCAGAGCTTATACCTCTTGTGCGGTTCGTAGGGATACGAGCTTCTCTATAATCTTGATAGAGTTGTTTTCTTCTACTATGATTTTCATCATGTGAAGTTCCCTTTTGATTATATTCATTGATATGACTTGGTTCTCCAAGTTCTTCTTTTGGAGTACCTGATATTCATAAGTAAAGACTCTTCTTTCTGATGGAGGTAATTCCTCATCATGATCTGATTCATCAGTAGAATAGTCATTTGTTTGAATGTCATTGTACATTATTAACTCTCTGTCTTCAAGAGAGAGGAGTTTTGTTGTATTATCTAAATACAAACAGAAAACCCGTTGTCCCGACGGGAACCAAAAGCTGTAAAAGTTAAACCTCCGACAGATCACATAACTTCCTGTCATCCCACTTAACAAATCTACTTGAAATCGAGGATAAACAACAATAAGAACTACCACAAACAGACAACCACAGCTACCAAATCCTTGCTGTTTGCAGATGTTCATTGTTCATCACTTGATTCAATCTATCTCCAAATGCTTCATTCTCCTTCGCCAACTTCTTCAGAATCCCACCTCTAAATATAACACAAATCACCATCTACAACTTCGTAAGTTTTTTATTCTACGTTATACTTTACTTTTGTTTGACATACGACATGCGCTACACCTGCCGTTTTTTTCTGCATAAATAGTCAAACGAATTCGTAAAATCAATCCCAAGCTTTTTAAAAGGATCTCACTATTTCGTACCCCAAGTAGATGCTATGTCCGATCATAAAACTCAAATTACTTGCGATTCCAAGCCTCAGTTCAGACGCTTTCCACCAATTGAGTAACACCATTCAAATCAATTCACAACCTAGTCTTTCCAAAAACCCTAAACTTAATTTCAATAAATTAAAAACATCTTTAACCAATTAACACTTACTGCCTTGATATTAGAGTCCTCCGGCTCCTCCAGGTACTCGCTCCGTCTCTCGTCAGTGATCGATAAAGCAGCAACATCTGGAACCTCCTCGCTCAATCCAGCAGATGATTTGGCTTCTTCTGCTGCGTCTTCTTCTTCAGCCACATCTGCCCATAGCTTAGTCGGCGTCGCCGCAGGATGTGGCTCCAGCTTGAGACGAATTTGGGAATGATCTGAGTGGGAGGCAATTGAGACTCGAGTCAATGCGGTCGGTATTTGGTATGAGGGCTGCCGAAAAGAAGAAGCAAATTGGAGCGACGATGGAGAGTTTTAGTGACGAATAAAATTGATCGGTATATGTGTGTTGCGGACGGTAAACTTTTATATATATAGATTTCCCTTCTTCAAATTTTTTATATAATTCTTCTCTTTATGGGAGGTTTAGATAATGTCTCAAAGACTTCTTGTTCATTATGCAGATTAGTCATAATGATTTCTATTTCATCGTTCTCTTTTGGCATTTTATAGCTTCAAGAAAAGAATGATTTTAATTTTTATATTAGAGATTTACTAATCTTCATGGTCTAGTAATTTTTATTACTGACTTTAATTCTCTTGAAACATTCTTTCAAGAATCAGATGCTAGTATAATCCTATTGCTAGGATCACTTTCATTATCAGCACAGCTGTCGACTTCTTTGTTAAGATAATCGTAGTTTTCTTTAACCGGAAGTGGTGGCGGTTGCCATATCCAGTTGTCTTCGATTTTTGGATGTGTATTATAATTCATCCTTTTAAATTCAGAAAATTCAGAACTCAGTTTGTTTATTTTTTTCTAGTATTTCTCTCACTTTTAGATCTAAGTCTTTGACTATTTCTAAAAGTTGATTAACATTTCCCAGACCAGGTGTGTTTATTTTAGAACGTTTATCCTTGTCGCCAGGTTTTTCTAAAGCTTTTGATTTACTTCACTCAGAGCTTTTTTGATCCTGTCAATAAAATGACTGATTTTATCCACTATCTCAGAGAGTTTGGATTTTAAAAATAGTGAAAGTTTATCTACTGAACTGAGTTGAACTGAACTGAACTAAACAGAAATTAAATTAATGTCAAAAGAACATACCGTAAGGATTGCAATGCAGTTCAAAGCTTTACAACTTTGTTAAGTGGGGTTATAAATTTAAATGCTAATATATTCCTTCAAATATTATTATGGTTTAAACGGATTAGGATTCAAGTAATGTTGCAATGCAGTTCGTGATTTTGTTTAAGCTTTTATTGTATGCATAAGTGGAATCTGTTTTTACATGTCTGCAAAGACATGAAAAGTTTTCGAGTCAACTAAAATAAGCTTGACGGCTGAAACTGTCGCTGCCACAGACATAATGCTGAAGACGACGATGTTGAGCCAATGCCACGCTTTTTGAAACGAGCCCATTTTGTTCCCCTTCACCGTTAGGTACATGTGATTTGCGAGAATGAATGTGAGTGGGAAAATGCTTATTGCTCCGGTTAGGCTCATGAAATCCCCAAGGAATGGGAGCAGAGCAGCAAAAAGTGTGCTGACTGTCAAGTAGCCGCCTCTTACAAAAATTCTGAAAGATATTTTCTGAAGTGACATTGCACTCCCTTTGAAGTTTCCAAATTGCGTGTCTAATAACTCGTACATGGGACTCGCAAAGATCTACACAACACCAAGTTCAATTGTGAGAAGGTGTTCTGAATCAACGTTCGTTAGTAAAAATGAAGTGACAATATTGGGATGTACGCGGTACATGCAAGGTGACCACTGTTTGCAGTAAGGCTGAGATGTTTGCAAACGCCTTCACCCATAGCGGACCATTAACACTGTTGAGCAAGTACGTGGACGTGTTGGAACCGTACGCCCAGTATCCAACGAAGGTAACAGCATACATGGGTAGAGAA
Source organism: Echeveria elegans (assembly GCA_035048345.1). Classification (NCBI taxonomy): domain Eukaryota; kingdom Viridiplantae; phylum Streptophyta; class Magnoliopsida; order Saxifragales; family Crassulaceae; genus Echeveria; species Echeveria elegans. The sequence goes on from JAWWMW010090154.1 coordinate 9,776, forward strand.
CCGATTGAGAACTGCAAGCTCAGAGCTTTTATCATGTTTCTCTCCACAGGTTGTCGGACAGTTGCCTATCATTAAACACAGCAGTTTGGCAGTGTTAAGTACTACTCATCGTCATACACTGATCGGACGAAACACACAATCCCTGATCATATCAATTTCACATATATATACCTGTATCTCAGGAAGCATCCCCGAGTTGTAGGCAAAAAAAAGATTTGTCGCTGCACCGATAGTTTGAAAGACTTTCCCAGAGGCTGAGACCGGAATGCTGTAATCTCTCGGAGGTGCTTCGAGCCCTGCAACAATTCAAGGCTGTCAACATTTGTTTCAGCAAAATACAAGGAAAAGATAGTCGATCTCCAAGCACCCGAAAAAAGAAATCTTACCGTCTTGAAATGACAGTGCAAATCCGATGACAATATATACAAGACTAAAGAACGTGGAAAACCCGAGCCAGATCCTCAGAGCTGACAAATTAGGCACTCCCATCGCAAAAATAGCACACACAAACCCAGCTATCCCAATGCAGTGAGGAAGCTTCAGAGCGCCATCAGTACTCAAAAGCACATACACAGCCTGCAACGCCCGTCGTCAAGGTTAGTAGTGAAAATATCATTTGCGCACAAACAAGTGAAGTAATGACGGAGTGGACAAGAATATTGTTGAGGACAGGTTTAGTCTGAAAATCCCAAAAAGCCAAAAAAAGGCAAGTATTGGAGCACGACTTTTTCCATTTAGCCGCAAACAATTATCCTATGAACGCTTTGTTTGTCCTTTAAGGTGTCCTTGTCAAGTTCACAAAACATGTTTCACGTGCAATCAGTAGATTTGAAAAGGCAAATGGTTGTCTCTCCAAAAATAAAGGTATAGGACGCAGCGACACATACGAAAGTGACCAAAATTTTACGACGCATAAAAAAGCGTAATTTGCAAAAACATGAGGCACCTTTATTGCCTGGCCAGCTAGAATGATAAAACCGGTATTGATCATAAACAGGTTCACATACTGAAGGATCCAAGTCAGCCAGTACATTTTTCGACCTGCCAAAAAACCAAACAATTATAATATCACAGACTGATCTTCAACATGGCTAGTGAGTGTCATTAATAACACTAACACCTGATTACATGGTTTGGCAACTATTTACCATAAATATGTCCGGCGAGGTCCCTATAACGAATATGCCTCTTCCCACCGCACTCATGTAACATAGCTACCAGAACATTAGCATACAAAGATAAGGACGCGGCCGACATCAATCCCACCACACCACCAATCCACCCTAGCGAAACCATTATGGTCCCCGAGTATCCTAACACATACGCGCTGTTTAGCCCCGTTGTCAGAACGAACCCCGCCTGAAACCAAGAATCTATAAAAATAAAGAAACAAAAACATCAGTAAATATCAAAAAAAATTAGAAAATATATCAAAGTGCACACGACATGTTGTGTGTATTTACCTTGGCTGGTTTGATGACAATTTTCAGGCAAATGAATATCCAACTTATACTCATGAGCATGATCAGCTTGGTTCTGGTTGATCTGTTGAAGCTCGACGACAACGGTCGAGGAGGGCTGATGCTCGGCGTGTGGCGGCATTTTTCGACGAGGACTAGCTAATTAAGGAGTACGTGTAGCTAGGTAGTGGCAACTTGCTACTGAGAACAAATCTCTTCCTTTACTAAGTGATCAAGTGTGCACCTTGACAGCTAGCCAACCAAAATAGCAAGATATATATATATAGAGAGAGAGAGAGGGAGGGAGGAAGTTAAGTGGTGGAGGAATCAAACAGCTAATGTGGTACGCGTAAATCAATGCAATGAGATTTTAGTCAAACATTGAAGACGAATATTGAGCTTGTTTTTTTTATATTAGGTACTACAAAACGTGGACATGGAAGCATAGACTTCTCGAGTTGTTATGTGAAATGATTTATAGGATCGGCCCCCATCTACAAGCTACTGGAACTTCAATGTAGGGATGCACAAAAGACCGTGAAGACCGCGGACCGACCGAGACCGACCGAGTTTTTGCGGGTCGGTCTGGACCGAATCATACGCGGGTCGGTCTGCG
>JAWWMW010090184.1:0-11848 GCA_035048345.1 Echeveria elegans
AGGATACTGCCACGACTTTGGTGAGTTATCCTCGAAATGGACCTTTTCGACTTGTGATTTGACTTGTTTAAGTTTTAGTAATATAATTCGTAATAAGGGCGGGTCTAGTGGGAGAATTCTTGTTTTGAAACTTATTGTTCGGTATTCAACTTGCATATGCAAGAAATGGTACTGTCTATCAAAAAAACCTCCGCTTCTCTCATTTTTTTCCTTCAGTCGTCCATTGCCTGTCCGCCCTGTCCGGGGTGGAGGCGCCAGCCTCTGCCCCTAAGAGCTATTTCCATAACGTTCTAGCTTTAGTTCCGCTGCCCCTCCTTCCTCTCCGCCGGCGGAAGCAAGATCGGTAAATCTGATCGACATCGTCAGTATCTTCTCTGAAGCCCGGAGCCTAATCTGTTGATGCATGCGGCGGTGTTTCTCTGATGATGCAAGCGGCGGTGCTCCTCTAATGATGCCTGCGACGGCGTGGTGGATCTGGTTCATGATCCGTTTGATGTGTCAATCCTTGACGGCGTTGTACGGCGGGCTGGGTCAGTTCTGCACTTGCTTCTGTGGCCTCTTGGCCCTCTTCGGTTCTGCCTGCTCCTTGTCTCCGTCCTCAGGCCTGCTCGGATTTGATGGACGTCTGTGGTGCGGTTCAATCGGTGGACTGATGGTCTGGTGGTATGGTGCTCCAGTTCTGATTGGTAGTTCCGACCCGTGTGGTTGTGGCTATCTCGCATGCAGGGACGAGGTGGTGGTCTTTAATATGTTTAAAGTTATATTTCGGTTGTTTTTTCGGTCTAGTTTTTTGGATTTTCTTCCTTTGTGGAAGCGAATAAATTTCACCATAGCTTTTTGCGTTGCATATAAACTTGCTTGGAGCTATAGGTGAGGGTGTTGTGATCCGTAATGAATCTGTTATGTGCCTCCTCATTGAGGAGGTACTGTTGGTTTGGTTGATATTCACCGTCGAATGTGACGCTGCGAAGTTAGTGGAGTTGCCTTTTAGGTCTGTGCTTGTAGCTGAGTGCTATGTACTTGAGTCATATACGTCTTGTACTACCGTTTCCACAATCAATCAAAAAAAGAAGAAAAAGAAGTGGTATTGTCTCATTGTCTAACTCTATCGTAAACTTGATTATTCTTCGTTTGCAGGCGCTGCAATGTTATCTATTAGTCGTAGTCTGATGTCGATAACATATTTCTTTTCGAATATTGATTATTAAGGGTTATTCGTGTGCGCGAAGTTGCTGATGACATATATGTTTAAGATTGATGGGCAAATGAGTCGCTTTGAAATTATGTTTATATACTATATAACATTTTATTTTGTACTAAAATAGTTATCTATTATATAATATAATAGGGATCATGTCTGAAATCTCGAATAGGTGTCTCCAATTTTGTCACTGTCATTCACAATAAATAACTAAACTGTCATTTTTTCAATTAAAAATAAAAAATAAAAAAATTGAGCGGAAAATGTTGAAAAGTTTGAGGGAGAATCGAAAACATCGAAATCGAAAATACTTGTTTCCGGCGTATGCCGTCGGACGCTTCCTTTCGTCTATTGTATAATAGAATAGGAGATCCATGAACGCATGCATCATCAAATACATATTTCCGACCTTACCCCTGGCTCTATAAATAAATTACCAACCTACCATCTTCCCTATCCCTCCACAAAAGTTCTAATTCGGGGATGGGAGGATGAGGTTAGAGACTTCGATTTCTTCACCGTAGGAGGGGATTTATGAAGCAAAGTGATTTAGAGACTGCATTTAAAACTGAGCTGCAAATCTCTGCAACGCCAACACCAAATTACAAAACTACTCTATACTTAGCTTAATATGTAATTCATTTGATATTTCATGCATTATCATACGTGAATTTACAGTAGAATTGAAACAATGAAATTTGCAATAGTATAGATAAGTATAAGTACTCGCATAGTTTACACTGAAGCCCTTAGTTAGCACAACAACTTTTGGCTTGTTTCGCACCGCATCACATCGGGACAACGGATACCTACACTTGTACCAAATTTAACACACCATCTGAAAGAAGTTTTGGTAAGATAATCGTTTCAGATAAGATGTAAATATAATTACTGATTTTAGTAAATTGAACTATTGAGATGAAATAGTAAAAATGTTGATTTTTTTTTTTTGGATTTAAAAACCATTTTTTTGTGTTAGCGATGAAATTTGACATTTTCTTAATTTAACGTTACTTGTTCGATAATTAATACTAGTAATCAACACAAGCCTTTAGCACCTACCAATAATCAAAATTAGTACGTGGAATTAAAGTTCGTCTCTTGGTGGACCGTTCTTGGTTACATCTTACGATTTCACGAGTTTAATATTTAATTCAAACCTCATCAGGTTTGACTGTTAAGTGCTTAAGTTTTATTTTTTCGTATTTTTTTTTGCCCATTCGAACCCTGGTGGTTCCTGGGGTTGTCATCGTAAGTCAGTGCCCCTGCATTTGTCATTAAAATTCATCCTCATGGGCAAGTTAAGTGCTTAAGTAAACAACTTCACAACAACATATGTAAGGTTACAATAACTTCAAGTTACATGGATCATGGGATTTTGTAGCTCTCAGAAATATTCCAGTTACAACTTACAAGGAATCAGTGTACAATATGGACTACTGACAACGTGTGATCCGATGGAATCATGCACATGCTTCCCAGCTTTGGAGCCAACGAATGGGATATGTAGTTTACTATAAAAGAAAATTATCGACCATATGTGAGATTATATCCTTGCCTTTTCCAAAAATGTAGAGATTTTTCACCTGCGGAAAAATAATGATGAATTTTGTATGAGTTGGTAATTTATCACCTTGTATTTTGGAAAGCGGAGTTATGTAAATGTAGCGTATCAAGATTGTGAGTAGTACTAGTACAACTAACCCAAATGCAAAAATGAGACGAATGGATGAGAACAATACTATTTGAATTATGAAATGAATAGATGAAATATGATACCATTTAAAATAGAGCACACGTGATAATAGAGAGTGAGGAAAATAGTTACTTGAATGGTATTGTGCGCAAGAATTTTTTGCGGAATTCCATTAAATTTCACATCTACACGTTCCCAACTCAGCTTTGTCAAGCCTCTGATCATTTCGTCTGAAATAATGAAACCACTCCACTTAAGAGAGAATCCCAGCTAATTACAATGAAAGGCGTAATATATAAAGACAGGCAGAGAAATTACACCTTCCATGGCCGCTGTTTTCGGTCTTATAGCTCTATTGATCTCTATTGGAATTACATCTTTGTCACTCGGCGGTTTTGCTGTCTGTATGTGCACTATGTGCCGATACTTTGGATCACTAGATAGTTGTTGACGCTGAAAGAAGAACAATAAGATGGATACACCGCAAATAAAAATTACTATGGCAAGGCTTTGTGAATCCTGTGGTAGTAGATCACCTCAGGAAGCTCATTTGGTCGTCTTATTGAAGAAGTGCACCATCCAACGACATCTACATAGCACGCCATATTCATTTTGATATTGTTAACAAGTCACATCTAAGTCAAATTGGTATATCGGTTTTTCATGACTTACTATCTGAACATATATTTGCATAGATAACACGTCTCTTGAAGGACTTCAAGGCAGAACTACAAAAAAATTGGTGTCCAGTAATTGGTGAGTGGTCACTTAGGTAACTTAACATTCGTGAAACTTGACAATCTGAGTTAGCAGGTCTTACATAAATTTCAGGTCGTCACGATCGTGCGACATCTGGACGAGAAGAGGAGGTTTTCCAGCAGGTTTGTCTGTTAAAAACAGATGCCTGCCCGTCCTGCCCAATATCCCGGAGGCAGCTGCTGCAACTTTTTCCACTGCGTAAGAGCCACAAAACATTGGCACCTGGCAAAAGCTAACAAACTTATCCTAGTTGTCAAACATCCATTTCATCAATAAATGAGATCAACCGTACCTGCTTATGTCCTCTACATCCGAGGTGCGGTGTTGCAAATGTAATGAAACTCATAGGCTCAAGACCAGCAATGCGGTCTCCAAGCACGGCTGAGTTTAGATTTTCAGATCCCTTAGTAGTAGATTCTGAAGAAGCTATAGGAGTGTTGGCCGTCTGTGGTTTGTAAAGCCTCGCGATAGCATACCTACAGATAAGCCCACCTAATGAATGTCCAACAAAGGAGATCTTTTGTAGATTCGGGTATCGGTCTATCACTGCCAATACCTAGATGAAACACACACAAACAGAATTCTCCATCACGGCATAATCAAATTCACATACATCAAAACTCATCGACTAATATACTGGTCTTCACCATTCCCTCAAACCACCCCAACTGTGGCAGGTAGAGCAAGACGGACAACGAAAAAAGTTCGCAAGATAGATCAAAAGGTGATTTTTAACCGGCTACCCCTAGCATAAGACCGCTACATTCCTTAAAGACAAATACACTCGAAAGTCAAGGCCATCTAAATTGCTCACCTCCCTCGCTAACCGCTCTCCGGTAACGTCCACACCGTCAAATGTCAGCATTGTATGATTCCGTTTACTACCTGTAGATAAAAATCATCAAAACCCACAGTCCATCAGATCAGAAATTCAAATTGAAAAAAAGCCAAATCAAAAACTCACAATGCACAATCAAGTCTTGAGGATAAGCCTTGACAAGCTGCTTAGCAGCATATCTCCAATCTGAAGCACTGATGAGTCGAATCAAAAACACACTTCAATTAAACCAATCAAACATCCTTAAAAATCAGTCAAATAAATTCAACGAAAATTTCAAAACCTTCCGATAATCCCATTTGCCATGACAATCAAATGAGTAGGAATCCGACCTCCAACACACTCAGCCTTCACCTCCAAACTACCATCTTCCCGATCAGTCTCCGTCACAAAACAACCCAGTTTCACCATATACGACGACGTTTTCTTCTTCTCCCTCCCCCTGCTCTCATTCAACTCCGACGATTCCATTAAAAATAAAGAGGATCGAGCAAGCACGATTTTCTTCTGATTCCCTCTTCCAGAAGCGCACGCATAGAAGACGAGAGCAGATCAATTAGTCAAGGTCTCACCAAGTCGTCGACTTTTCAGAGTATTCGAGAAGCTTGGCTGCTTTGGAGTTTGGGGAACTGGGTCTTGTTAATCGAGATGAAGTTGAAGTCATTAACGGTAGGAGGCAGGTGGACCCCGCCGACCCACTCCGCCATGGAAGCCGGTAGGTGTGTGTGTATGGTAAGACATTTAAAGATGCGTATTTAAACGCTGCGTTCGATAAATAATAGTATTTTTTGTTTCTTTCTATTTTATGAAAATTAAATTACAAAGTTTTTTTTAGGTAGAACTTGAAATATCAAAGAAGGTCATGTATGCAATCAAAAAAAGGAAAAAAAAAAACGTCGATTAAGCCTAGTCCGGAAAGGCAACCTTAATGTCCCGTTTGATTTGTGGAAAACATGATGGGTGGAAAGAAAATTTTAAGAGAAAATAAAAAAAACTATGTTTAGTTACTCGTGAGAAAATCAAAATTAACTAAAACCTTATATAAATTTTGCACATGAAAAAATTATTTAATATTCGACTTTCCATTTTATTCTTTCTTAAAGGCTCCGTTTGGTTGTCAGGAAAAAGAAAAGGAAATAAAATTTTTGAGTGAAAATGAAATTATGTGTTTGGTTGTAAGAGAAAAAAATGCAAAAAAATAGGTAAATTGTGATCAAATTTTCCTTACAACTTTTTCATGAGAAAATCGTTTTTCTTTAATTTTTCCTTTCCTCACCTTTTTCTCCGCAACCAAACGGAGCGTAAAACTTTCCATGATCCAAACAGAACATAAATGTAAGCAACTTTATGTCCTTTAAATACATTTGCAACATATTGCAAGTTATATGGACTTATGAATATTACTACAGAGTGTACAATGTGGAACGATCTTGACAGAATGATCAGCGGATTCATGTATAAGCATAGTCTGCCCAGTTTTTGGAGCTAGAGGAGTGGAGAACGTAACGTAGTTTCTATAAACGAAAATTACCGACCATGTGGATTTTCAAAAAATGTAGAGATTTTTTTCACTTAATAACAAAAATAACCATGAGTTGCAAATTTCCCAACCATAGCCGGAGACAACGTCGTAAGAGTGAAGAAAAGATCAGTTACCTGAATGATATTGTGCGCAAGGATTTTCTGCAAAATTCCGTTAAACTTCACTTCCATAAGTTCCCACCTTAGCTTTATCAAGCCTCTGATGTCTGATAATTTCTTCTGAAGTAAATAATACAACCAACTCGCGCATTTAGGAGAAAATCCTATGCATTTGACTACAAAGAAAGGTAAGAAGACAGGCAGGAAGAGAAATTACACCTTCCATGGCCGCTGTGTTCGGTCTTAAAATTTTTCCAATATCTGCAAAAGTTACTTGTTTGGTACTCAGTGGCTTCGACTTCTCTATGTTCACTATGTGCTGTTATTTTGGATCACTCGACAGTTGCTGCTGCTGAAAGACCAGCTATAAGCCACAGGGAATCACTTTTTTTTTTAATGGTAAAGGCCAAGGGAAGGTCGACAAAAACCTTAACAACAGACCACCACTCTATAGGCACATGGATTCACATTCACCACAAAAAAACTTAAAGACGGACGGCTCCGATTCTGCACCATCCTACCGATATCTACAAACATAGTATCGCAAATTCAGTTAAGTCATATCAAAGACTTATATTGATACATCAGTTTGTTCATGACTTACTAATTACTATCTGTGCGTATATTTGCATACAGAACGCGCCTCTTGAAGGACTCCAGAGCAGCATTGCACAAAAACGAGGTGCTGGGTAATCGGTGAGTTGCCTCATAACTTGGGCTAAACTTGACAATCTGGAGTATATTAGATATCTTACATAAATTTCAGATCTTCACAATCATGTGACATTTGGACAAGGAGAGGAGGTTTTCCACCAGGCTTATCGGTCAAAAACAAATGTTTTCCCGTCCTGCCAAATAACACAGCCCCAGCGGCAACCGACGCAACTTTCTCAACTACGTAAGAGCCACCGAACATTGGCACCTGATGAAAGCAAGCAAAATAAATTAGGTATCCTAATGTTGAACTTTTTACTTGATAAATAAATGTGATAAACAGCATGTATGTACCTGTTTATGCCCTCTACAACTGAGGTGCGGAGTTGCAAATGTAATGAAACTCATAGGAACAAGTCCAGCAATCCGATGACCTTAGATTTTCAGAACCCTTAACAGTAGTAGATGCTGAAGGAGCTTGAGGAGTGTTCGCAGTCTGTAGTGGCTGATAGAGCCGGGCAATAGCATACCTACAGATAAGCCCACCCAATGAATGTCCAACAAATGAGATCTTCTGTAGATTCGGATGCCGGCGTATCACTTCCAATACCTATAAAGAAACATACAGAAGGTTCACCACCATAAAGATTAAAATGTAATTCTTAAGAGCATATGAATATGATGAACTCACTTCCATCGCTAAACGCTCTCCGGTAACATCCACACCGTCAAACGTCAGCACCGATCTCCGATACATCTTTAAATAAATTCAATCATACATCAGTCGGAAACAACTGTAAAGACCTTCCGATAATCCCATTTGCCATGACAATCAGATGAGTTAGAATCCGACCTCCAACAATACCCAATTTAGCCTTCACCCCCCAAACTCCCATCTTCCCGATCAGTCTCCGTCAATGAACACCCTGTTTCAATTAAAAGAAAGATCGAACCTAGTGCATGCAGAACAGAACAAAGCAGAATGGCAGTGCTGCATTGTGGAACTCGGTCTTCTTTATACTAGTACAAATTATTGGAGATGAAGATTACGCATCTAGGGGTGGACCCCACCGACCCATTCACGCGGAAGATACTTTTTAAGATGATGCCCACGGGGCGGAGTGAGAAATTAAGTTGGAGTATGACTTAGGTTAGGGCTTAAGTTTCTGAATTTGCTTACATGTCTGGAGTAAGAGGCATTTTCAAATTTCAGTTTCATAAGGACTTTTTTCTTTTTGAAATCACATTTGTAAGTTTTTTTTGTATTTGATTTATTTTTTTCAATAAAATTACAAATAAGGAAAAAATATAAAAATTAGATTCTAGATTTTAGTTTTTATTTTTTAAGTTTAAGTTTTAAATTTTAAATATTTTAATTTAATTATAATTATTTTGAATATTAAATAATTTTATTATAATTTTGATGAGCATTAAATATTTCTTATTAATTTTATTGTAATGGGGTCCGATTGTATTAATTGAATTTTCAATCAGACCCATAATATTTCTAAAAATACAATTAAGGAGCCTAATTACCGTTAATTGTGACGGATGGTGTCGAATCGTTAACGACGAAAAGATGAATATGTTTAAGTGTGAAATTAAAATGAAGGGGTGTCATTTAGAAAAAATGCTACACATACGGATCTTTTTCTATAATTAACCCTATTATAAATGGTAAATTTATATATATAATAGAATTTAGTTGGGAGCGATGAAACTTTCGTTGCTTTTGTCCGTCATCATCCTATCACGTCCACAATCAGCCACTAAATTTTTCGTCGCTAAAATCCAATCAGTCGTCTCTAAAACATGTTGTCATCATTTCCATCAATCACTCATTCAACGATGAAACTTTAGCAATCATCGCAGCGTCACTAAAATTTTATGACCTTTCATTCAGCGACAAAACTTTAACAGTCGTCGCTAAAACACATCCTTTTTGCAACGTATCAGTCGTTATTAAAATCATCTCATTCACTGCTAAAACTTATTCATTCCTTTACAGACTTTCGAAAAACAGAGATTGAAAATAATGAGTGAGATAATAAGTGCGGCATAAGCTTTTTTTTAGCAGTTTAACAAATCGACAAATGAATAATTGACGACCAAATTGGTTGAATATCATTTGGTCCTAAAATTGAAAACCTTCGCCGCGATCTAACTTTGAGCTATTCCGATGACCTACTGAAACAAAATACTCATGACGTCGATCCGGCGAACTCTCTCTCCGGCAATTCAAGGACGCTCCAATCGCAAGTCTCTAAGCTACGCCAAATTCGCCTCGCCTCTCGCTTGGCTCCTTACTGGTCGAAAAAGCCGCTCCAGATGGGATCGATTGTTCCACCGCTGCTGCCTCTTTTTCTTCCTTGGTTTCCTCCTCGCCCTCGCTCCCTTCGGCGCCGATCAAAACGTCGACGTCCCTAACCTCCCTTCCACGACTCTTCACTCTCATCCTCCTCCTCCGCCGCGGGAGAGCCACTCTGAGTCGGATTCCGTTACAGATTCGGTGAAGCTCCAAGTTGACCTAACGAAGGCTGAATCGGATTCGGAGTCCGTAATGGAGTTGGTGCCGAGGAAGCAACTGATTGTGGTGACACCAACTCACAACAGGGCGTTTCAGGCGTACTATTTGAATAGATTAGCCCAAGTGCTTGCGTTGGTGCCGCCGCCGGTGTTGTGGATTGTGGTGGAGATGAGTTCTGCGACGGATGAAACGGCTGGGGTGTTGAGGAGGACTGGTGTGATGTATAGGCATTTGGTTTGTAATAAGAATCTGACTGATGTGAAGGATAGAGGTGTGCATCAGAGGAATGTGGCTTTAGAGCATATTGAGAGGCATAAGCTTGATGGGATTGTTTACTTTGCGGATGATGATAATATTTATTCGCTTGAGCTGTTTCGGAGTTTACGAGAAATCAGGTACTTTGGATTAGCTAATTATGATATCTTTGATGTGATGCGTAAATGTGTTTAGTGTCTACATGGCTACATGCTAGATGTACATTCGGTCGTTCACTGAAGTAACAACATTTTTCAAATAGATTTAGGACTGCTCACAGAAGTAGCTCAATGCTGTTTTAGTATATATAGCTAACGGAGATTGCTGTATCTGTAAGGAGACTAAAATAGTATAGTTGGATCTTTTGTCATTGATCATAGAAGTTTAATTTATTTTGCGATCCTAAGATATAGTGCGAGACCATATGTGTATGCAATTAATGCTGGCCACTTTTACTAGCTGATCATCCAACTCCAGTGTTAAATTCTAAACAAATAACTTTGATTCGAAAATTAATTCATAGCAAGTTTTTTTGCTGTTGCAGTAAACTTGCATTTTCATCGAACTAATGACTTTTCCATTTCTATCCTTCTGTTTCTCATCAATATGGCTACCAGACTGGTTTGCAGAACCTATTGCTTAACATATCAGTTTGCGTACTTGTAATAATTATTTTCGATGAGATGCAGACGGTTTGGTACTTGGCCTGTTGCAATGCTTGCTCCGAGCAAGAACAAAGCTATATTAGAAGGTGCCATATGCAATTCCAGCCAAGTAATTGGATGGCATACCAACGAGAAAAGCAAGAAACTACGCAGGTTTCATGTTGATATGTCAGGATTTGCATTCAACAGCACTATTTTATGGGACCCAAAGAGATGGGGTCGACGGACTACAACTCCAATCAGACAATTGGACACTGTGAAAGAGGGATTCCAAGTACAAACCATGCCTCCTGAGATATTGTTTTCAGCTGATCATGATTAAACTCATTGTGATTTTCCATATTCATGTAACAATGTTTCTTCTGCAGGAGACGACATTTATTGAGCAAGTGGTGGAAGATGAAAGTCAAATGGAAGGTATAACACCTGGTTGTGCTACTATAATGAACTGGCATCTCCATTTGGAAAGTAGTAAGAATGGGTATCCCAAAGGCTGGCTTCTTCAGAATGACCTTAGCGCAGTACTAGATGTAAATTGACTTCCATCTTCGGAGTGATCTTGCTCTGAGTGTTTCTCATGACAGGCAAGTTCTTCAATGTTCATCGCATGTGTTTAGGTTTGATCCCAGTAGTTTACATCATTTCAGATAGATTCTTGCGATGGTATACCACTTTATGTGAAATATCGCCGTACATTCCCAGTAACCTTTGAGCCTGCAGCCCGATCTAGACTACTTTCTTGAAACTATTTGGAGGATTGCAGCTTCATACATCCGCTACTCCTTCCTCTGCCCTTTTATCATCAGTCAATTGAGAACTGCACAAGTTATGTCCTACAGGAATAGATATTTACATTGATCAAAGCTTTGCTCATGAATCACAAGTCTCACAAAACACTCGCCGTCCATACATTTGTTGCATATACATTACATGCTATGCCTTGGGATAACGACGAGTCCATGTTTCGTGGTAGTGGTAGGGATACCCCAACAAATTCAAGATTCGTGAAACAGGCTATGTGTGTTTTGTAGCCCAGCCATGTCCCTAACTCCCTTGTTTATTTTGCCCCTTCTCATTTGGTTGAGGTTCAGTTGGGTTTGTGTAAATATATTAAGCTTCCGGCCATACTTGTGACTCATAGCTGATTAAGAACATTCTGATGCATTAGGTGAAACAAAATTTTGAGTTTTCCAGGCAAATGTGTTTATTTATAACTTCGCAAATTCAATTCTTAAACAAAATGTAACCATGAGATGCTCGCCTGGCTTTTCATTTCGAATTGGACGTATATATTTTAGAGCGTAGACTTCAGTGTTTGGCTGTTCAGGGTTTTTGATACAACGTAGTTCTCAAAACTTATATTATTTCATAACCATTTAGAGCAGTTAACATGATGTTTTTCTGTAATTAACTCTTATTTTTATAAAGGAGTTGCCAGCTTATTCGGTGAAGGAAAGTTCTTCAGTAAGATGATGAATTCCGATGATCCTGCTTCGAGTTATAGTGAAATGTGTCATTCTTAGGGTCTTTCTTAGATCTATCTATATAAAAGAATATCTAACTAATAAAGCATACATTTACCAACAACATCTAACTAAATTCATACATTTAC